>OY757023.1:8094417-8272788 GCA_963580285.1 Lucinisca nassula | reverse complement strand
CTCAATGGTGAAAGTGTCTAAGAATCTGACAATGACGAACGTCGTTTTAGAGGCATTAAGTGTTATTCAAAAAAAGATAAAAGACACATAATTTTGTTCAATAAAATAGTAATAAAAAACGATCCACCGCCTTTGTATCAAAGATGAATACATGGGTGAATATTTTTTTGTCCACCTCTCTACTGGACTATCAGTGTAAACATCAGAGGAAAGTTTTTATCTTATCACCGATGACGTATATGGCACGCGTGTCACATAATAATTTAACCTATCACCGGTTTACAGTTTCATCAGGTTTGAGAAATCTACCATACAACTGGATTACAAAATGGCTCATTCAATTAAATCAGTTTCAAAATTTTCTGAGGATGCCATTAATGTTGCTTTAAATTCCATCCCCCTCAGGAAAAAGCAGCTTTTGAAAAGGGGTTGGAAGTGCTTAAGGCGGCTTTAGGAAAAAAAACAGAGAAAACTACGCCCAGGGAAACAAAGAAGGTTTGTGATATTTTTCTCATCTCGACTTTCAACGAATACCCACAATCTATGTTTTGAGCAGAAATAAGAAAAATAATGTATACATCTGCAAGTCCATCTTTTCCCTATATAAAGTGATGGTAATTGGGGTATCATTGTCCAATGTTGGTGTCTGTCCATCCATTCATTTTCATGTTGGTTGTATCGCCGTTGGAAAATTGTGGTATATTATATATATGTAAAGTGCTTCAATCGGCGATATAGCGAAAGAAAGTGAGGTATATTGCCGATTGAAGTCGGCGATATAGTTTGTATCGCCGTTGGAAAATTGTGGTATAATATATATGCTCCAATCGGTGATATAGCGGAAGAAAGTGAGGTATATCGCCGTTGGAGCATAATCTATATATATATAATTGAAACTTTTGCACCCAAAATATGAATATTTTCTGGAAAAAATCATGTGAAATAGGGCATACTTTCTTATCTACAAAAGGTTACTTTTCTGGTGAAAACCATCGACACTTTTCTTATTTTTACTCCAAATATAGATTGTGAGTGCAACATAGGCTGTGAGTGCTGGTAAAAAGTGACTCTTGGAGCCGATCAGAGACAGAGCATCAGGCTCCAACCAACATTACATAAAATTAAATTCTAATTCAATTCTGGAACCGTCATAGAATCCGAGACATGACCCACCGGCGTGCAATTAAAGAGGGAAGGAAAGGGTGCTGAAGTCATTCTATCTATCTATCTTCGTAATACTGCCTACGCCCTCGCGGGCATTTTTGGCAGGTGACTGCACGTCGGGTCATGAATAAGAAAAAGATAAAAGAATGATAGTGAGGCTACTAAAAGGTGATAGGTTAAGACTAGTTCGATAATGAGGGGGAGAATAAAAACAACACTCTTGGATCGACCAGCTTAAAACAGGGTGAAAACTTAAAAACAGATTTAAAAACATGCTTTACAATATTTAGGGTTTGGGATGCTGAAGACCTCCTACTGCGGTCTTGAAGGCTTCAAGACCTGTGGAGCTAACAGCATGTTCAGGGAGGACATTCCACTGGACAATGGCCAGGGGAAAGAAGGAATACTTATAGGCATTCTTACCAGTATGGATTTGACGGAATGTCATTGAGTTGAACCTGGATGGCCTACTTGTGGGTTGGATATAATCTGGGAGGGGGACGGCCACGAGGCCATAAACTATTCTGTAAAAGAGACAGAGACGAGCAACGGATCTTCTCTGTTCCAAAGTTTGCCAGTTCAACTGGTGCTGCAAGTATGTGACACTAGTTGTTCTGTTCCAATCATTCATGGTCCACCGGGCTGCTCTTCTTTGGACCATTTCTATTTTATGGGCTTGTTCTTTGGTGTGGGGGTCCCACACTGGAGATGCATACTCCAGCTGGGGACGGACAAGGGACTGGTAGGCCATCTCACGCACCTGGGGGGACTTAGTTTTGATATTTCGCCTAATGAATCCAAGAGTTTTGTTTGCACTGGTTGCAATCCTGCCCACATGGGTGTTCCAACTCAGGTCATTGGAGATATCCACCCCCAAGTACCTGGCACTGCTGACAGCCTCCAGGACCTGCCCGTGCAGCACATATTGTGTTTTAATTGGAGTCCTGGCGGAAGTCACCCTTATGACCTGGCACTTGGAGGGGTTAAACTCCATATCCCATTTTGTCTCCCATTCTTGCAGCTTGTCAAGGTCCCTCTGTAATGTGTCACTGTCACCCTTGTCCTCTAGTGTCAGGTATATAGCTGTATCGTCAGCAAAGAGGCGCACCTGGGAGACTATGTCCTGCGGAAGGTCGTTAATGTAGGCCAGGAAAAGGATTGGGCCCAGAACTGAGCCCTGAGGGACTCCTGAAGTTACCGGTACCGAACCCGATTCCTCGCCCTCAATGACGACCTTCTGCACACGGTTACTGAGAAAAGCCTTGATCCAATGCAAGGTACCGCCCCTAATCCCGTATGAATGTAGTTTCAGGAGGAGTTTTGAATGACTGACCTTGTCGAAGGCTTTCGAAAAGTCCAAAAGAATTAAATCTGTTTGTTTTCCTTGACTTGACTTACGCGCGAGGTCTTCGACAAGTGAGACTAACTGTGTCTCACAGGAGCGCCTCTCTCTGAAGCCGTGCTGTAAGTCATACATTATTTTATTCGAGTCAAGGTGTTTTGCAATATTGGAAGCAATAATGTGTTCCATCACCTTACACAAGATACATGTAAGCGAGATGGGCCTGTAGTTTGAGGCAGCTGATTTTTCACCCTTTTTGAATATGGGGGAGACATTGGCTGAGTTCCAAATATGAGGCACAGCTCCAGTTTGTAGGGAACGTTCGAAGAGGATCCTCAAGATAGGTACCAATTCTTCCCTTAACTCCTGTAATATGACAGGTTTTATTTTATCTGGACCTGCTGCTTTCTTGGGTTTTAGATTCTTGAGAAGCTTTAGAAGCCCTTCTTCAGAGATTTTAATGTCTGGCATCACAGGAGTTGAGTTTCTAAGGTCTTCGGGCAGGGAGGATTGGGGTATGACCTTGTCATCCACAAGGTCTTGTATTTTCATGAGTGAAATGTCCTTCAATGAGAGTGGGGACAGGGGTGTAAAAACGGATTGGAATTGCTGATTAAGAATGTCAGCCTTTTCAGTTGTATCACTATGTAGGGATCCATTTTTATTCAGAGGGGGTATTCCTTGTTGGTCTGTTCTAGAGTTTTTCAAATACTGGAATAGTTTTTTACTGTCTGCTTTCCCAGTAGTGGCATATTCTTGACTGACCAACCCGATCATGTCCTCAAGATAGGCATCATGATTCTCCTTGGTTTTCTTCCTAATGAGGTGCCGCAGAGAAATGTATTTTTCCTTTAACTGGGGATTGCCTGTTTTTCTATAAGACTTGTACATCTTATTCCTTTTATGTATAAGATTTTTAATCTCTTTGGAGACCCATGGGAGTGAGGGTTTGCCTTTTATTAGTTTGGAAGGGATACATTGATCTGTAAGCTGATCAAGTTCTTCTGTTAATTCAGACCATAGTTGCTCAACTGATTTCCCATGATGCTCTTCTAGGAACTTGGTTTGGTACTGTTTGAGTTTGGACCTAAATGTGGTCCAGTCTGCTTTTTTATAAAGGTAGGTTTTCCTTCTTTTTTGCTTATTCTGGGAAGGCTTGACCGCAACTTCGGTCAGGACAATATCATGGTCACTTAGGCCAGGAATGCATGTGACCGATGATACTAGGGTTGGATTTGAGGTAAGGACAAGGTCGAGTATATTTTCCTGTCTTGTCGGCTCTGTCACCACTTGCGTTAGGTTAAAGTCATTCAGGATGTCTTCAAAACTGTCATACACTGTCCGGCAGGTACAGTCAGGTTTAATCAGTATATATAAGTATATATTTTTCTAAATTTATATACATACTAAATCAATAAAATTCAGTTATTCTTTAGTAATAATACACTGATTTGATTAATAATACATACTGCCAATGCTTAGTCTGATTTCGGCGACTTCGATTTGCGTACTTAATTATATGACGATTATTGTTTATCCAAGAGTTAAATAATAAAAGAAATAAAAAAATGTTAACTAGACAATTTAACAAACTATAACTATCTACCTAATTTATATGTACCTTTAATTAATTAACACAATGATAAACTTTTAAAATTCTTAAAATTGGGCTTTTTTTTTTTTTTTTTTTTTTTTTGGTTTGGGTTTTACGGCCCTTTCAAGATTATTTCACTCATATCGAGCCGATCGTTAATCAGAGGTGGGCGAAAACCGGAGTACCCGGAGAAAAACCACCTGACCTTCCGTTGCAGAACTTGGCGTCTCACACGTGGCCCGAGCGAGGCTCGAACCTACGGCGGTGATTAAAATTGGGCTATCATAAACATGGCTAACATGAAAGGCCATGTAAAAATATTACAAATATATAAAATAAATATTTTTTCTTTCTCCTATTATGCTACTCGCTCACATCTGAGCATTCATACAGGATTTCCTAAGTGGTAACCAGTACTTTTTTTTTTAATCAATGTGGATGAAGTGCCTTGCTCAAGGGCACAACATTTTTGTCAGCGTGAGGCTCGAACCTGCAACCTCTTGCTCGCAAATCCGATGCGCTACCACTGCACCAAAGCTTAACAGGTAATCTGCTGAAAAAAAAATCTAATAAAATCTGGCCGAAACGACCCAGGGCCGAAATGACCCAAGTCCAAATTTAGGCCGAAACGACCCAGCCGAAACGTCCCGGACTGATTCCGTCATTACCGGAACTCCTGTGACGTGCAAAGCATATGGTCTACCGTAAGGTCGCGAATGAGCAGCTTTTCCTACCGTGGGCTGAAATGGGTAAATTTAAATTACTAAGACGACGATACTTCAATCTTCAAGTTCGACAGAAATGACCATGTTATGTAAACAAAAAATTGGCGGGAGTTATAACCAGAGCTTACATTTTGATTTCGTATTTGTCAGATATTTTAAACGTGAAAATAACTTACACGAGTAGTATTTCTAAAATTATTATCAATTCAAGAAACATCCAAATATTCAGGAACTAAAATAAAAAGTAACTACATGTATTATTAATAATGATACGAATTTCTTCCACATGGTCCAGTCGGTACGCACATAACGATAGGTAGCGAGTACATTGGCCATATTCGACTGGGAAGTTTCGTGAAATTTTCGTGAAATTCCACGCAGGAGTGTGGTGTTATCTTGTAATAGCCGATCACATGGTCCAATCAAATATGAGTTATTTTTCAAATACATAAGCGATCGTGGAGCACGATTCTATTCGAAGGAAAAGTCGAACCTTTCGTGCACCACGGTCGCTTATGAGCTATACGCAAATAAAATATTTGATTGGACCATGTGACCAGCTATTACAACTAGGAACCACGCTCCTACGTGGAATTTCACGGAAATTTCACGAAACCTACCAGTCGAATACCGCCATTGATTTGAGGTAGAGAATCCTACTCTTACCACTGCGCATGCCTACAAGAGCGCGTCTGTTAATTTAAAATACTGCAGAAGTGGGCCAGCTGGCTGTGTATTACTCAGTGTAAATTGTATCTGCGAGTGTTAAAAAGATACATATTTCAAGATAATGATAAGAATGTTACTGGTCTATGTAAAATAAATTATTATAAATTATTTCAGTATACTAAGTATCGATCTTTTTGTTTCATCAGGTATGACTGACTCAGCAGTAAACCTTGTTGAACTCGGGTATTTCCAATACCGCGTCAGTGCTTATGCTATAAATAGACGTAATGGCTCTTGCTAGCTACCAATCGTTATGTTGTAGCCACCTAGCGGAGACATTTACGACAAGGGAACCAATCTAGAATCAAGACAGTTCCCCGACAAGACAGTTCCCCGACACGGTTTTGGAGCGGTATAGCTAAACAGCGAAAGGAAGCTTCCTTTCGCGAAAGGAAGCTTCCTTGCGCGAAAGGAAGATTTTTCTACGAAAGGAAGGTATTTCTGAGGTACTAGGGGTGCATTTACATATAAAAGGGTATAATATATAGTGATTTGATTGGAATATGGTATTTTACCAAAGTTGGGGCATATGGGGATTGAATTGATCTTTTATTTCGACTGGACCTTTTATTTCCCGAAAGGAAAGTTCATTTCGTGAAAGGAAGGTTTTGTCTACAATAGGATGATTTTGTCTGCGAAAGAAAGGTTTTGTTTATGAAAGAAAGGTTTTATTATTATATATTATTGTATATAGCGTTGCACTCGTATATTTTCTGCAAAATTACCAAATTTCGAAACGAAGGTTTTGTCTACGAAAGGAAGTTTTTGTCTGCGAAAGGAAGGTTTTGTCTACGAAAGGAAGGTTTTTCCACACAAAAAATGTTTAATAATAATAATAATAATTTTTTTTTTCATTGGAAATTACCAAATTTCAAAATTAATGTATTGTCCACGAAAATAAATAGTAAGTGGTGTTTTTATTTTTTGGGTTTTTCAAAGAAAAATCCGTGCAATTTTGTTAGAACATAAATTTGTTTGTTTTCAAAATAAAACATTTACCCATGGCCTTATTTTCCGTACTTTGATTCTTTTGTATCATGTGCATTCGCGCAGTCTGATCAGAAGTCAAATCAACAGACAGAAAGCATCCCTTGAATGGGTCTAATCAGACGCCTGCCCTACATCATAGTGTAGATTATATTTTCTTGTCCTTTGGGATCATTGATTCCATTGTGGAATTTTGAAAATATCTGAGGGTCACTGATGAGGCCTAATTGGCCGAAACTAGCAAATCTGGCCCAGAAAACATATACACTCCATATTTTCAGTTCTGTTGTGTATTCCTTGCTTCCAAAGGATAACCCTTTTATAGAACTTATTATATAATAGCTTGATTGTGGATTAACGAGAACTCCTGTTAAAGCTTAAGCATATTTAGATAATTGGATCAATTATTGACACGTGCGTATGTCATTTAACCCTTTAACATGCCAATCACAACAATTGTCGTCTGCTTTGTTGTCAAAATTGCAAACATTGTGGTCCCAGATCAGACGGCTCCTTTAAGGCTGGTGGTGATTTTTATGTGCAAAAATAGAAATGCTTGCAAAAAGATGCAGCAAACGACAAAAAAAAAAAAAACATCGGCGTTAACACACCTCGTGTCACATTGACCCAAATATAAGAATTTATTGATTTAATGAGTGAAATAAAGCAAACCAGTCATAAAAAAACAGAGCAAAATATTGGGCTATTCATTATCTTTCCATTTTTTTTTTTTTTTCGTTCTAAAATTTCTTTGTTTCCCCCATTTCCACTAAAGTGTTTCATAAGCATCCCTATATACATAAAACACCACGGCCCAGGCCATCGGGGCTTGAAGAAATATATGGGCTGCATGATGCCTCCACGCAGAGCTGAATCTGACCCACACACGAGTACGAGTAAACCGCTTAGAGGATCTAAGCCTGCCAAGGCAAAGCGGTGTGAGTGTCGGACCGTCCATGCTTATAAACCCTATTGGTTTCATTGGGTGACAGGGCTTGAGATGTCATTTCATCTCACTGTCGGGTAAAAGTCCCACAAAATTGGAAGCAACGTCTCCAAAATGACCTTTACAGTGTTGACGGGGACGTTAAACCTCAAATCAAACAAACAAAATTGACCCAAATATAAGTATTTATTGATTTAATGAGTGAAATAGGAGCAAACCAGTCATAAAAACAGAGCAAAATATTGGGCTATTCATTATCTTTCCATTTTTTCCGTCCTAAAATTTCTTGGTTTACCCCATTTCCACTAAAGTGTTTCATAAGTATCCCTATATACATAAAACACCACGGCCCCCCGCACATCGGGGCTTGAATAAATATATGTGCTGCATGATGCTTCCACGCAGAGCTAAATCCGACCCGCACACGAGTACTGGTAAACCGCTTAGAGGATCTAAGCCAACCCAGGCAAAGCGACAGGGCTTGAGATGCAATTTCATTTCAATGTCGGGTAAAAGTCCCACAAAATTTGAAGCAACGTCTTCAAAATGACCTTTACAGAGTTGACGGGGACGTTAAACCTCAAATCAAACTAACAATACATAAAATACCACCGTAGGCCTCATAAATATCTTCCTTTAGTCCAATACTTTCCTTTCGCGGAAAGGAATATACACGTTTGCTTTTACCCCAGTATTATTATTATTATTATTATTATTATTATTTTGACGCGTCGTTAAACACGAAATCATCATCATTATTATTATTATTATTATTATTATTTTCTTGCAAAAGTACCCAATCTCCATTAACTGTTTCATAAGTATCCCTATACACATAAAATTCCACCATAGGCCTCATAAATATCTTCCTTTCGCCCAATACCTTCCTTTCGCGTAAAGGAAAATACATGTACTCTTTTCCTTTTATTTTTATTTTTTTTATTTTTTTTTTTTTTTTTTTTTTTGCAAAAGTAGCCCATATCCACTAAACTGTTCCATAGTATCCCTATATACATAAAATACCACCATATGCCTCATAAATATATTCCTGTCATCCAATACCCTCCTTTCGCGGAAAGGAAAATACACGTTTGCTTTTATCCCCGTATGTCTATTATTATTATTATTATTTTTTATTAATATTATTATTATTATTTATTTTTATTTTTTTGCAAAAGTACCCCATATCCACTAAATTGTTTCATAAGTATCCCTATATACATCAACTATCACCATAGGGCTCATAAATATCTTCCTTTCGTAGGAAAATCTTCCTTTCGCGAAAGGAACCTTCCTTTCGCGAAATGAACCTTCCTTTCGCTGTTTAGCTATACCGTTTTGGAGACGGTTCCCTAGATTGGTTCCCTTGTCGTAAATGTCTCCGCTAGGTGGCTACAACATAACGATTGGTAGCTAGGAGAAGCCATTACGTCTATTTATAGCATAAGCACTGACGCGGTATTGGAAATACCCGAGTTCAGCAAGGTTAACTGCTGAGTCAGTCATACCTGAAGAAACAAAAAGATCGATACTTAGTATACTGAAATAATTTATAATAATTTATTTTACATAGACTAGTGACATTCTTATTATTATCTTGAAATATGTATCTTTTAACACTCGCAGATACAATTTACAATGAGTAATACACAGCCAGCTGGCCCACTTCTGCAGTATTTTAAACTAACAGACGGGCTCTTGTAGGCATGCGCAGTGGTAAGAGTAGGATTCTCTACCTCAAACTACCTATCGTTCGGTCTCCCTATTTGGTGACAAGAAGTGACAAGAGGTGACAAGAAGTGACAAGAGGTGACAAGAAGTGACAAGAGCTATTTTATGGTAACAAGAAGTGTTGAAACGCATTTGCGACCCTTTTTAAAAGTAAAATATGATTTATTAAACAATTTGCAAGCGTTTGAATTCCTTGTAAGACTCCTATGATGCGCTGCAGCTAAGCCATCGAACCAGAGAAATGTAAACGCTCCCATGCGTATTAAAGCCTATAAATGACTACATCCCTATCATGAACCAAATTATTTATTGTAACATAACTAGGCAAATGACTTTTCATGCCTGAAAATGAATTTCATACAATATAAGGCACTAGAACCCCAATTAACCACTAGAATCATATCAGGTCCGTCTTCAGATTTTCTTCAAGCTGGTGACAAGAGAATGTACACCATTTGTCTCACTGTCACACAAAATTCCAATAAAATGTGTATAGACCTTAGCAGAGATTCATTTATCAGGCTGCGCATATGCGCAGGCTGATTCAAGTCTTTTCTAGGCACACATGCTCGACGACGCTTCAGTGCCTCTTCAGATTTTTTTTAGGTCGGGAATAAATTCAAGTTAATTTGGTGACAAGAAAATTTTACACGTATTAGATGCTATACTATATTTCTCCATCACATAAAATTATACCCTCAGCAGAGAAAACATACCGGACTGTGCATATGCGCAGGCTGATCCAAGTCTTTTCTAGGCACACTTGCTCGATGACGCATCAGTGCCTCTTCAGATCTTTGGGGGTCGGGAATAAAGTCAAGTTAATTAGAGGACAATAGTTTTGCATGTATGATACGATCTATATTTCTCCATCGAATAAAATTATACGCTCTGTGGAGAAAACATACCAGACTGCGCATATGCGCAGGCTGATTAAAGTCTTTTCTAGGCACACATGCTCCATGATGCATCAGTGCCTCTTCAGATTTTTTGGGGGTCGGGAATAAAGTCAAGTTAATTTGGTGACAAGAGTGTTGCATGTATGAAACGATCTATATTTCTCCATCACATAAAATTATACACCCAGTGGAGAAAACATACCAGACTGTGCATATGCGCAGGCTGATTTAAGTCTTTTCTAGGCACACTTGCTCGATGACGCTTCAGTGCCTCTTGTCGGGAATAAAGTCAAAATACCTGTATGTGATAATCTACTCTATTTCTCTGTCACATAAAATTTCTAGAAATGTATAAAGCCACCCCAACACACACACACACACACACACACACACACACACACACACACACACACACACACACACACACACACACACACACAGAGCAGAGATCAGCGATTCGGATATAGCAGACTGCACAGGCTGGTCTGAGTCTTCTCTGGGAACACATGCAGAGAGAGAGAGAGAGAGAGAGAGAGAGAGAGAGAGAGAGAGAGAGAGAGAGAGAGAGAGAGCGTGCGTGCGTGTTAAATAGACAGAATATAATCATTAGAATAAGATTTAATTTGAAACATATAAAAAATTACTGCTTTATTTATGTATTTATTTATTTATTTATTTATTCCGTTATTCTCATGTCAAAGCTCTGAATATTTTAAATAGACAGAATATAATCCTGACAATAAGATTTAACTTTTAAAAAAAAATACTATTTTATTTATGTATTTATTTATGCTCTTGTCAAATCTATGATTAGCAAGCGGGTTCAAAATAATATGTCGACCTAATGCTAATAACACAAGCATGTGATTAATCAACCGAGATAACTCAATACTGAGTGACGGCAATTATCTTAATGAGTGGCGCACGTACGATTAAGGAAGGAAGGCAGACTTCCATCCATTTGTTTTTATTACGGTTTAACGGTCCAGTCAACACTATTTTTGAGCCGGTCAGTTCATTTATCCATACTTCGCTCAGAAGGACTAATATGTTCTATAAAAGGGTTATCCTTTGAAAGCAAGGAATACACCACAGAAGTGAAAAATATGGAGTGTACATGTTTTCTGGGCCAGACTGGCTAGTTTCGGCCAATTAGGCCTCATCAGTGATCCTCACATATTTTCTAAATTCCACAAAGGAATCAATGATCCCAAAGGACAAGAAAATATAATCTACACTTTGATGTAGGGCAGGGAGACGTTTTACCGCCACCACACATTCCCACACACCAGCTGTAGTGAAGTTAAATATGTTCTATAAAAGGGTTATCCTTTGGAAGCAAGGAATACACCACAGAAGTGAAAAATATGGAGTGTACATGTTTTCTGGGCCAGACTAGCTAGTTTCGGCCAATTAGGCCTCATCAGTGACCCTCATCGGTGTCACCTACACAGGCAAAGCGGTGAGAGTCAGATCGACCGTAAGCGTTCTGGTTTCATTGGGTGGCAGGACTTGAAATGTCAGTTCATCTCAATGTCAGGTAAAAGTCCCACGAAATTGGAAGCAACGTCTCAAAAATGACCTAAATAATGTTGACCGGGACGTTATACACCAATTCAAAGTAACAAAAATCATAATGGGTAAGGCCATTTTTCTCTATATAAAATGGGCTTTTACATGTTGGAAAAACACATGAATCCTGGTTAAACCCGCTTTTATATTTATAAAATGAGACACCATTGTTTTTTAGCCTGAGTTTGTGTCGGTAAATGCGGTAAACCCTCTTCTTCGGTTATAACGAGTACCCACAGTCTATGTTTATTAGCAGAGAGAAAAAAACATGAAGGAAAGTCACACATACCCACGTAAAATTCACATTTTTTGCTTATTAAATGAAGTGTCTTTGTATATAAACAGAACTTTCTTGTCGGTAAATGCGGTTAAACGTCTGAGTAAAGCATGTTGCTTATTCCTCCAAACGTCTTTTGATTTGGCCAAAATTAATTTCTAATTCAAGAATAACATTAAATTTATCAATTTAAGCAATAATATAGTTTACATTTTATGTGAGAATGTTTCTTGTCACCAAAAAATAGCTCTTGTCACTTCTTGTCACTTCTTGTCACCAAATAGGGAGACCCCTATCGTTATGTGCGTACCGAAGGGGAGATAATAACGAAGGGGAACCAATCTAGACAGTTCCCCGACATATTTGAAGACAGTTCCCCGACACTTTTGAAGACAGTTCCCCGACACTATTGTTCAAAGTCAAATGACCTGTGACTGATCATGATGATTATCATAATTGATAGTTATTATGTGTTCATCAATATTTTGAAGACAATTCACCGACAGACGTTTAGAAATATTAAATTATGGGTTCGTCGACATTTCTGAAGACAGTTCCCCGACAGTCTTTTACATGTATAAAACAAAAGGTTATACTTGATGCTATTATCGATAAAAGCATCATATTCATCTGAATTTGGTAGTATAGAACTAGGCAAAGAACCAATCCCACTAATGGCATAACATGCATTGTCGGCAGACTGACGACAATTCATTTTTAGGCTTTAAAGCTGACCGAGCATTAAAGACCATCTACATTTAAATTGCATCTTGACGAATGCTGACTGATGAAGAAATTCCACATTACCTCTTCATCATCGTCAGAACAAATGTCGGCGAGCTGTCTTGAAATCAACGAGGAAATTTCAGGCAACTCATTAATATAGTTGCCATAGCAAGAAACGTCCAAATTATAACTAATATATCTTAAGACAATTCCCCGACACAGAAATACATTGCCTTTCTAAATCACAGGTACACTTAATCTATTCACAATGATCACTTAGCCTTTATTATCCCCAATTATCCCTAATTGCCAATTAGGCCATTAAGACTATGAACAATAGTGTCGGGGAACTGGATTCAAAAGTGTCTGGGAACTAATTGCCAATTATAATTATCAGTCACAGGTCATTTAACTATGAACAATAGTGTCGGGGAACTGTCTTCAAAAGTGTCGGGGAACTGTCTTCAAATGTGTCGGGGAACTGTCTCCAAAAACCGTGTCGGGGAACTGTCTTGTCGGGGAACTGTCTTGTTCCCGTCCAGTTTCGCCCCAACGTACATACCTCAGACCAGACGTAGTCTGATAGTTACCTCCCCTCGCTCGCTCTGTTACGCGAGCTTTGAGGTTAGGCTCCTAGTAAATTTATCCCAGCCAATTGACCGGGTTTTTTTGCGCATATACGTTGCGCAACTTATTTAAAAACGAAATCCTCTGTAGCTATGCAGGATCTACAGGAAATCCCCGTTGACTTTTCCCAGTGTATATGGATACATGTGGTACAACAGCAAACAAGCATAACTTTGTACATCATTTGCCTCATGTTTGCACGGTATCTATCTATCTTCTTATACTGAGTCGGTCATATTTGGCCATTACCTCAGTTGGGTGGGTGGCTAAATTTAGAATTTAGCACAAAAAATCATCTCTCATCTCTGGATGAGTCCTTAAAACTATTTACAATCCAAGCACAGATGTATCCTAAAACGCATACCTCTGAGTCTCAATCTTATACTGTGCGGGCTTTGAACTCCTCTGCAGTCTTGGCATTCACCGCAGAAGATGGAAGACTATTCCACTGAGGAATAGTTCTAGAGAAGAAAGAGTTTTTCAGGGCATCACTATAGGACTGGTACCTACGATACTGTGAGTTATTTGCTCTTGATGCCCTTGTCCGGGTTGACACGGTTGCAGGGGTCAAATACCCATCCTTGTTAATTGATACTGTACCAGAATGTATCTTGTAGAAGAAGGTTAAGGAGGACTGCTCACGACGGGTCTCCAGGGATGGCCAGTTCATCAAGCATGTAACCGACGCTACTTCTATTTCGCCATCGTCTGCAGGTCCATCGAGCAGCTGTCCTCTTCACCTTCTCCACCTGCTGAATCTGAATTTTAACATATGGATGCCAAATGGGTGATGCATATTCAAGCTGAGGGCGAACCAATGTTTTATATGCAACATCCTTTGTCTGCCGATGTGCAAAAGCCAAATTACGTCTAAGGAATCCTAAGGTCCTAGTTGCTTTAGATGTTATTTCAGAGATATGTTGACCCCAATCGAGATCGTCAGTGATAGTGATACCAAGATATTTGGCGGAATGAACTATTCTAAAAAAATCGGTAAGGATGAAGGGATTTCCTGGTTCAAATAAACTTTTTTACCTGTATATATTCACAGTTATCATGGATAATGCTTGGGAAGTGGAATCGAATCCTGGTCCAATTTCCCTAAATGAGAGTTCACATTTTCCCTATGAGCTTTGTCAAAGAGGTGTTGGTTGGGAAGACCGAGGAATTTGCTGTGACACATGTAATGTCTGGTATCACATAAACTGTCAAGGCATGTCATCAACTATGTATAGTCTATATAACGAATCGAATATGAACGTAGCATGGGAATGCATGAAATGTGGAATGCCAAACTTTTCCACATCTCTGTTTGACACTTCATCTTCTATTGACACTTAAAACCACTTTGAACCTTTATCAACCCTGTCCGAGCCTGATAGTCCGATACCAGACTATTGTGGCCCACCCACTGCAGCCTCTTCGCCCATTGTGCAGCAGTCAAAAGAAGCTAAACCAAAGACAAACAAAGTATCCTGTAACAAATACTTACCTGCCTTCATTTATCTTCCTAGGACTACCTCTGATAAGGCGAGCGTCAGCCAAGGGAGCGCCTAGTACCATTTTTCACGCCTTTGGTATGGCGCGGCCGGGGATCGAACCCGCGACCTCCCATTCCCGAAGCGGACGCTCTACCACTGAGCTATCGGGACCGGTGAAGCCGGACATCATTTTGGGCAATGAGTCCTTATGGCCTTCCTTTGTTTAGGTTTCCATTATGGTCTGGTCGCTTAATGTTTGTATTTCTTTCCCTTTGGTGTCTTTTATGGGTGGAGTAAGTTAATTGTATCAATTCCTGATCTTTGTTTTACTTCTACTTGTTAACCCCAGAAGTTAAAAACTCAGAACACGAAGGTGTCTTTGGTACAGAAACTCCGGAGTTTGACACCAAATTTGAATTAGTTTGGTGTAAATTGAACATTATTGGATGTAGGACTTTGTACCTTGGTTCCTTTTATCGCCCACCAAATCAAACTGACCCAGAATATCTTAAGGCTTTTAATTCATCTTTGTCTAGGATAATGTCGAATGCAAATGCTCACATTTTGGTTGGTGGAGACTTCTTTGTGGAGATATTGAATGGAGCAACATGCAGGTGCCCCATGGGGCATCTAAAAGGCAGACACAGCAACAACTTTTAGATATAATTAAAGAACATTGCCTGGTCAAAGTAATTAATATACCCACCCAACAAGAAAAGACCCTTGATCTATTATTTACAAACTCCCCATCCCGTGTTTGTCGAGTTAAGGGGATTCCCCCGATCGGCAAAGCTGATCACGACATAGTCCTTATTGAATATGACATAAAAGCAAAGCGAATCAGACAAGTCCCGCGTAAAATATATCTATATAAACGTGCGGATATGGATGGTCTGCGAGACCATATGGCGCGATTTAGGGATTCCTTCCTTTCCCCTGACCTTTCGCACATGTCAGTTAATGATATGTGGGTCAATTTTAAGACCGAATTAACTGCTGCTATGGAAAGGTTTATTCCAATGAAAATGACCAAAACAGAGCATAGTGCGCCGTGGATCGACAATACGATCAAGCATCTAATCAGAAGACGCAATCGAATGTACTTTCGTGCGTGTAAGTCTAGCAGCCCTGACGTTAAGAACGTTACAAACTCCCTCTTTCACAAACTGAAATCTGCGAAAGGTCCGAAAGACCGACACAATTTCCTTAAAACAACTTAAAACAACTTAAAACAACTCCATATTTTTCACTTCTGTGGTGTATTCCTTGCTTCCAAAGGATAACCCTTTTATAGAACACATTTAACTTCACTACAGCTGGTGTGTGGGAATGTGTGGCGGCGGTAAAACGTCTCCCTGCCCTACATCATAGTGTAGATTATATTTTCTTGTCCTTTGGGATCATTGATTCCATTGTGGAATTTTGAAAATATCTGAGGGTCACTGATGAGGCCTGATTGGCCGAAACTAGCTAGTCTGGCCCAGAAAACGTACACTCCATATTTTTCACTTCTGTGGTGTATTCCTTGCTTCCAAAGGATAACCCTTTTATAGAACACGTTGTTAAACAGAAAATTAGGCAGTCCTACGATTCATACATCGAGGACATTCTAGGTACCAACACCACTGATCGCACAGATCAGAACTCATCTCCTGGCTCGATAGACCCAGACAAGGGTCAGTCAAGCTTTTCAGTTAAGAAACTTTTCTCCCTCATTAAAAACTCAAGGCAGGACTCTCAAGGAATGGCACCACTAAGAGATCCCGACCCAGGATCACTTGAAACACAAGCCTCGGACAAAGCCAACATAGCAAGCAGGCCATTTCATAAGGCCTTTACAAAAAAAATCACCTCTTTCACTCAGCCAGCTCGCCACCCAGTCCATACAAAATGGGCTGGACGATGGGAATATAAACAAAAAATATATCCCATCTACAAGTCACTGCAAATACCCACTTATGCCCGAAATTTCTATTTCGGTGCCTGGCATCCTAAAATTGCTATGCAATCTCAATCCAAGCAAAGCATCAGGACCTGACTCCATAAAACCCATTGTTCTGAAAAATCTAAGCATGAAATAACCCCTTTCCTTGACATTTTATTCCAAAAGTCACTCAACACAGGGCAGGTCCCAAAGGACTGAACCAAAGCATGTTATACCCCCATCTTCAAAAAGGGGGATAAGAGTGACCCCATTATTTATCGCCCCGTATCACTAACATGCATTCTTTGCAAAGTGATGGAACACATTGTAGCTTCTAGCCTGTCCAAGCACCTTAACAGTAACAATATATTGTATGACCTCCAACATGGTTTCAGAGAGAGGAGGTCTTATGAAACCCAGCTCATCCAGTTAGTTGATGAGCTTGCACGAAACACCTCACAAGGTCGCAAAACTGACCTTAACTTATTAGACTTTAGTAAGGCCTTCGACAGAGTAAATCACTTAAAGCTGCTTCACAAACTTCACCAACATGGTGTGAGAGGCAATACTCTGTCCTGGATCAAAGCATTTCTGATTGGGCGTTCTCAAACAGTGGTACTGGAGGGCGAATACTCATCAGATATACCTGTAAATTCTGGAGTCCCACAAGGTTCTGTGCTTGGCCCCTTACTATTCCTCCTCTACATAAACGAGTGAGTGAGTTTTAGTTTTACGTCCCACCAACAGCTAAGGTCATACGGAGACGGGAACTCGGTTTAAAGACTCATCCGAAAGTCTGGAGAAGCCCGGGATCGATCCTGCGATCCCTGGTTTACAAGGCGAGTAGCGTAACCACTGCACCACGGAGGCTTCTCTACATAAACGACCTACCTGAGAATATACACTCACAGGTCCGACTGTTTTGCTGTTGACACAGCTATTTACATCACAGTCAATAACCAGGACGACTCTGACACACTCCAAAATGACCTTGACACCTTACAAACATGGGAAACCCTGTGGGATATGGATTTTAATCCAAATAAGTGTCAAGTCTTACACATAACAAAATCTAGGCATCCAGCTCAGCACATCTACATGCTACACGGACAGGCACTAGAAGCAGTTGATCACGCCAAATATCTAGGCGTAGAAATCAGCAAAGACCTGAGCTGGAATACTCAAATTAACAGGATCACAACAACAGCAAACAGGACACTAGGTTTCTTGAAAAGAAACATCAGAACAAAACACACAGGTATTCGCGAAGCAGCATATCAGACTTTAGTTCGTCCCCAAGTCGAATATGCATCCCCTGTGTGGAGCCCATACACACAGACCTACATAAATAAAATTGAAATGGTCCAAAGACGGGCCATACGATAGGTTAACAGCAATTACTTCCCTTATGCTAGTGTTACAAGCATGCAAAACTCACTAGGGTGGCGTTCACTTGAGGACAGGCGAGCCGACGCCCGCCTGATACTATTTTACAAAATAGTTTAATAGTCTAGTTGCTGTTCCCCTCCCTCCATATATTAGCCATCCCATCAGATTGACCAGGCATATGCACCCCCTTCATTATGTCCAGATACCGACTACAGCCAGCTACTATAAATACTCCTTTTTCCCTTGGCCATTGTACAATGGAATCAACTTCCCCATCATCTTCCTGTCCTTCAAGACCTAGGGTCATTTAGGTCAGGGGTAAGGACAGTGTCACACTATATGCCCTAATCCACAACACTTGTTTTTATCTGATTTTATACTCTTCTGTAACATAAACTTTTAACTTTTCCTCCATACTGTCTCACTTTTACTTCTTTTACTTTGTCTTGCACGATGCCTCTGCGCGCACACCTGCACGATAGTCCCCTTAACGGGTTTGCTGCAGTATAAATAGATAGATAGATAGTGTGGACATTCAATCTTAAATGATAACCAGGCAAAGTTAAACAAAGATCAGTCAAGTTTGTGCGAGACATGCAACATGAAAGAGAATGTAGATCATTTTCTGTTCCACTGTCAGAGTTTTAAATCAGAAAGGGATACTTTAGAGTATAATGTTGAAGGGATTCTGGGCAGGGAGGATGTGAAATTGGTAACAGACATTAACCTGAAAGTGTTGACAGGCATGATTGAAGACATTAGTAAGCAAGGAAGGAAGGCACTGACAGATGCACTGATGGAATTCATCAGGAGCACAAAAAGTTTAGAGAGATCTCATTCAAGGTAATGTTGGTTGGTGCCTGATGCTCTGTCTCTGGTCGGGCCCATCGGAGTTTAACTGTTGGTTTTCTTTTGTTCCAGCATTTCAGTGGTTTTTTGCTGTCGAGTACTCACCATTGTCTCACCTCTGTGGTTCTTTGATTATTTGTGTTCACGGAGATGTTGCACTGATGAGTTAGGAGGCCTTCATGCGGACTGAACAAATTATTTGTCTAAATCGCGACGGAAGTAAGGGCGAGGATTGTGGCCACGTAAAGCACCCCAGTGGAATTCTTTCCACTGACTGTTCCAAGGCGGTTCTACTGTGGCGGTTTATTTATGTTGTTGTTTGTTACTACTCACTGTGTGTATCATTGTGTCTTTTTGATTTGGATGGCCATTTTGGCCATTTTGTGAGAAAGTAACTGTCCTTATGGCCATCCTTTTTTTAGGTTTCCATTATGGTCTGGCCGCTTCATGTTTGTGTTTCTTTCCCTTTGGTGTCTTTGATGGGTGGAGTAAGTTAATTGTATCGATTCCTGATCTTTGTTTTACTTCTACTTTGAAGTGCATTGTAATATAAGTATCATGTGTTTTTCACATAGTGAAATGTACAAGTGACTTACTTAAGTACCAGGAGATCATAGGCAGCGATAAAATGCCTTATAGATATACAACAACAACAACAACTGAATGTCATTTAACATGCCACTCTGTTTGCTGGATATGTTTTATTATTAAAGACACTAACCATGTATTTACTATATATACGAAACAACTAGGGGGGAATAGTTTAATCGCTCTCTCTCTCTCTCTGACTTCTTTTCCTTTTAGTGCTACTCGCACACATCTGACCATTACGAGCAGGATTTCCTGGGTGGTTACCAGTACTTTTTAGCTCACCTGAGCACGAAGTGCTCAAGGTGAGCTATTAGGATCGCTTTGTGTCCGTCGTCCGTCGTCCGTCTGTCTGTCCGTCCGTCCGTCCGTCCGTCCGTCCGTCCGTCCGTCTGTCCGTCAACAATTTCTTTAAATGACATCTCCTCCTAGGCAAATGGCCGGATTTCAAAATCATTTCACAGAAATGTTCCTCTGGTGACCCTCTACCGAAATTGCTAAAATGGTTCTGCTCCGCTGAACAAAATGGCTGCCAGAGCTAAAAATAGAAAAACCTTTAAACGACATCTCCTCCTAGGCCAATGTCCTGATTTCAAAATAATTTCACAGAAATGTTCCGTGGGTGACCCTCTACCAAAATTGCTAAAATGGTTCCGCTCTGCTGAACAAAATGGCCGCCACATCTAAAAATAGAAAAACCTTAAAACGACATCTCCTCCTAAGCCAATGGCCGGATTTCAAAATCATTTCACAGAAATGTTCCTCGGGGGACCCTCTACCAAATTTGCTAAAATGGTTCTGCTCCGCTGAACAAAATGGCCGCCAGAGCTAAAAATAGAAAAACCTTTAAACGACATCTCCTCCTAGGCCAATGTCCCGATTTCAAAATAGTTTCACAGAAATGTTCCTTTCGTGACCCTCTACGAAAATTTGCTAAAATGGTTCCGCTATGCTGAACAAAATGGCCACCACATCTAAAAATAGAAAAACCTTAAAACGACATCTCCTCCCAGGCAAATGGCCGGATTTCAATATCATTTCACAGAAATGTTCATCTGGTGACCCTCTACCAAAATTGCTAAAATGGTTCTGCTCCGCTGAACAAAATGGCTGCCAGAGCTAAAAATAGAAAAACCTTTAAACAACATCTCCTCCTAGGCCAATGTCCCGATTTCAAAATAATTTCACAGAAATGTTCCTTGGGTGACCCTCTACCAAAATTGCTAAAATGGTTTCGCTCTGCTGAACAAAATGGCTGCCACATCTAAAAATAGAAAAACCTTAAATTGAAATCTTCTCCTAGGCAAATGGCCGGATTTCAATATCATTTCACAGAAATGTTCCTCTTGTGACCCTCTACCAAAATTGCTTAAATGGTTCTGCTCCGCTGAACAAAATGGCCACCAGAGCTAAAAATAGAAAACCTTTAAACAACATCTCCTCCTAGGCCAATGGCCTGATTTCGAAATAATTTCACAGAGACAGTCCTTGGCTGACCCTCTACCAAAATTGCTTAAATGGTTTTGCTTTGCTAAACAAAATGGTTGCCATACTTTTGCAGAAATATTCCTAGGGTGACCCTCATCCAAACTTGCTAAAATGGTTTTATTCCAATGAACAAAATGGCCACCAGAGTTAAAAATAGAAAAGCCCTTCAGATGACAGCTTCTCCTAGGCCAGTGGCTAGATTTCGAAATAATTTTACTGAAATGTTCCTTGGGTGACCTCTGGCCCCCGCCCATAGGGGCTAGAAGAAATATATGGGCTGCATGATGCTTCCACGCAGAGCTGAATCCGACCCGCACACTAGTACCGGTAAACCGCTTAGAGGATCTAAGCCTGCCCAGGAACCGCGGTGCGAGGCGGGACCGCCCATGCTAATAAACCCTATTGGTTTCATTGGGCGACAGGGCTTGAGATGTCATTTCATCTCAATGTTGGGTAAAAGTCCCACAAAATCGGAAGCAACGTCTCCAAAATGACCTTTACAGTGTTGACGGGGACGTTAAACCTCAAATCAAACAAACAATCCTTGGGTGACCTTTTATCAAAGCTGCTAAAATGGTTTCCCTTGCTGAACACAATGGCTGTTGGATATTATTATTTTAGGTCTAGCCTGCCCAGGCAAGGTGGTGCAATTTGGACCATCTATGCACATGAACTATATTGGTTTCTTTTGGTGGCAGGGCTTGAGATGTCTTCTCAGTGTTGGGTAAAATTCCAACAAAATTGGATACAACATCTTCAAAATGACCTAAATAGTGTTGACTGAGACATTAAATCTCAATTTAAACAAAAAGGGCATATGAGGACCAGTCTGATCTGGATCCACACTGTTTGCAATAATGACTTTAAAGTAACTTATCAATATACATGTTGTGGGTATTTATTAGAACCACCTTGCTCTTAATGAATATATACACACCATACATTTTTATCAAAAATAAGGGAGACTTTAGCTGATGTACCACTAAATACCCACCATATCTACAGCTCTAGGAACTAAAGATTTGACTGATTGACTGTTTTAAGTTTAATGACATGTCAACCCTTGTGGGTCATTTTGTGTCCTCTCAGGGAAACGGAGAAAAGAGGTAGGAGAGATAGTAGAGGATATGAAAGTGAGGGACAGAGGAGAAGAGGCAAATGAATGAAAGGAAGTGTATATAGAAACAGAAGAAATAACATTCCCCTCTCTACCCATACTTGCAGCAAGGACAGTAGACCTTGTCCAACTGTGAGCCAATATCAGTTGGACACAACAGTAATGCAAGATACACTTATAGAGATTTAATTACAGTATTAATAAATGAATTCTGAGCCAAGGCACAGAAAAGAATCAAGCTGGCATAAACTATTGGCATGCCTAAATAGTGTTGACATGGATGTAAAGCTCAACACAAACAAACAAATTAACCCTTGCCCTGCTGAGCTTGGATATGCCTTTCAATCAATGTAGATTCTGATCAGATGGCTTCTTGGCTTCTAAAGAAGCCATCTGATCAAGATTTACACTTACATTCAGTTTGTGAATTTATAGGAATAAATTACATCATTTTAACCCAGTTTTTGCCGAAAACTTAGAATGGGATACTGGCAACCCGGGATTGGCAAACAGTGAAGGCCCAGATCAGATGCTGCAGAACTTGACGTCTGATCTGCCTACACTGTTTGTAAAAGGTTCTGCCATTTTCCATATTAGGAGTTGAGGTTGACAAAACAGAGTAGACCTAGAACAGATGCCACAGAATATGGCCTCTGTCTGATCAAAGTCTACTTTGTTACTTACAGTGTAGGAAATTTTGAGTCATATGCTGCAGAATGTGGCGTCCAAATTGGAATTTACACATTTTGCTTACATTACAGAAATGTACAAGTAATAAACAAAATGTAAACAGTCTATACCGCAATTCAGGGTCATTTTCCTAGCCTACATTCCGACACAATTGACCCACCAGTGTTGTCAGTGCTTTGAAATATGCTATTGTTTCCCAAAATAAAACTGACTTCATAACGAACTTAAGTGTTTATGCTCAAAAATCTAATGTCATTATTTCCAAAAACAAAACTTTAACGTCATTTATATTCAAATACAAAAAACTCCAGTGCAAACTAACACAATTTCATGTTATCAGAAAATTAGTGTTAGAAGGTTCTATGGTGAAATGGTTAAACTACTTTTCACCATAGAGTAGTTTAACCATAAACCAAGTTTCATTGGTTCAGTCCCAAGCTTCTCCACACTTGAGGCGTTTTTGATGCCGAGAATCCACATCCTTTGAACACAGTGACTGAATTTAAGAAAAATTTTACAAAATCTCCACCTAAGTTCTTAAATGGTTCTGCTACATTGAACAAATAGCACATAGACAAAAATAAAAACATCATCAAAAGATAATACAACTTGACTCAGGTGAGCGAATTAGGTCCATCATGGACCTCTTGTTTTAAGCAATGTGGACGAAGTGCCTTGCTCATGCAAGGGCACGACACTTTGGTCAGCGTGAGGCTCGAACCCGCAACCTTTTGAACACAAATCCGATGCGCTACCACTGCACCAAAGCGCTACATAAATCCTTTATACAAAACGCCTGGGTCAAAAAAGGGGCCAAGCGACTAGGGGGAAACGACCATGGGTAGCGAAACGTCTTGTTGCGAACAACGTTTATCGAGCAAATAGTGTCAAACACTGTGACCTTGACATTGTGTAAACCAAGGTTAAGAAGCCGGTGCTGCCTGCTGTTTTTTCTAACGTAAACATGTCTAACCGAAAATTCTTCGTTGGAGGCAACTGGAAGATGAATGGAAATAAAGAAAGCATTAATGAAATTGTTGATTTTCTGAATAAAGACTGTTTAAATGGAGAAGTAGGTAAGTATATTTAAGTTGTGATTTATCTTCGCGCCGATCATAAATTCGTCAGGTCCGGGTGAAACTTTGGAGTAGTTCGATCAGATAGGGTTCGCCGGTCATCCGGGTACTTTCGTTTGTCACGTGATAGCAACGAGCACGCGGGTGAATACAAACGCCATTTTGAATAAGCAAATAGTGTAAATAAAACCCAAGTCACTAGCATATTTCTTACAATTTTGATAAAACATGCCAAAAATCTGCGGTGCGTAAATTTACCGGAAAGGACCAGAAAGGACCTGATTACCGGAAAGGACCCATAATTTTCTATTTTTAGCTAAAACATACATTATTTGCATCATTTGCAGGGATGAATGTCATAAAGTGCACCGTCCTTCGGATCGGGACGTTAACTGGAGGCCCCCTGTGCAGGGAGAACCATCCCCTGTGCAGGTTAAAGATCCCTACCGTATTTACATGATTACTGTGTAGGCTTTCATCCTGCAAAACCTGGAGTGTATGTCATATACACCTGCGGTAATGGTCAAATGTGACCGACGCAGTATCAGAAGATAGATAGATAGATAGTACCGGTAAGCCCAGTCAACATTGTAAAGGTCATGTCGCGGCCGGTCAGTCTTGCGATCCACTTTTCTGGTGCTGGGTTATATAGTAAATTCTTTCGACAGAAACTGAAAGCTGCCCTTTCATGACTGGATCGATCCTGCGATCCATGAAATGAAATGGGTGGAACGAAGGGAATGGCTGGTTATTGAAATAATTACTCAGAGTTTAACAGTCCATTCAACAATATTACGGTCATGTCAACCAGTTCAGTTGAACTATCCACACCTTTCCAGGGCCTGTGTATGCATATGTGGTTATGTAGCGTAAAGTCTGTCGCCAGAAGCTGACAACTGCACTTCTTGGCCTAAATTAAAACAGTAAATAATATTTCATGGTCAAACTAGCAAATAGGTATAGATACAGAATATGTACAGACCTTCTGCAATCAAATCCGTTCCACATTAGACTGAGGCAGGCACTGGGCACTCTGATTTCAAAAATCAACTTTTTTATGAAAAAAAAAAACATGTAGTATGTGGGTAACGATACAAGCAGTGTAGTTAGGGTGCATACAATAAAAAATATCATGAAATAGGGAGGAAACTGGGTAGAAACAGGTCCTTTCCGGTAATCAGGTCCTTTCTGGTCCTTTCCGGTAAATTTACGCACCCCAAAAATCTGTAGTGCAGGTGGTTGTACAAATCATCATTTACAACTGGATAAAAAGCTATCGTTCTATCAGTTCCCAAATGGAGAAAAACATCCAGAGAGACGGTCTCAGTGGATAAGGGCCTGCAGTCGCCAGAACGTTCAGACTGGATTCCTACATCAAAATATGTTTACATGTGCAGTGAACATTTTATAACAGGTTAATTGATTCACAATACATTATTCTTTGGGCCATGCTTTGTTGATAATGAACTGAAATTGTCCTTTCTATTGGTAAAATTGTCTGTTGATTTCATTCTAGCAACACGAATTCGGCACGAACTAGTGCTCGTATTTCTCCCTTTCAACAACATTTCTGCACTTACCGAGGCGATCCCTTGGAACATCACCACAGGTGTTGGATGGGTGACTAAATTTAGAAATTGATTGTAATTAACTTTAAAGTGTAGAAACTCACCGCCGTAGGTTCGAGCCTCGCTTGGGCCACGTGTGAGACGCCAAGTTCTGCAACGGAAGGTCAGGTGGTTTTTCTCCGGGTACTCCGGTTTTCGCCCACCTCTGATTAACGATCGGCTCGATATGAGTGCAATAATCTTGAAAGGGCCGTAAAACCCAAACCAAAAAAAAGTGTAGAAAAAAAAACCTCCTTACTGGGTGTGCTAAAGAAGATGAACAGGGGTCCTAAAATGAATGCCTCTGATCTAAAGGTCAAAACAACAACAAGGTCTTTAGAATGTGTGCCTTGTAAATGAACTAACAAACTAGCCTGTCCCCCTAGCCTTGGCATAACCTCGGATCTGGGTTCACACTATTTGCAGAAATGACATATGACATGCAAACAGTATGGACCCAGATCAGATGAGCAGCCTGATCTGGGTCCACACTGTTTGCAGAAATGACTTAAAGCTACCGGCAGTCAACGATTTTTTACAGACAAACAGTGTGGGCTCAGATCAGACAGCTCCTCTTAGCAATCTGATCTGTGTTATTTTGACAATAAACAGAATGTCAAACCTACCTTGACACTTGGATAGAGCATATTTCCCGCGTCCATGACACCTCCGAATACACAACACTTGACACTAGTCCGTAGACATCGGTTATCAGGCAGCTGTTATTTCACTAAATGGAAATTTCCCGCCTCGTTATTCTTTACTTTTAATCATTTTTACTTACAGTAACATGCATTTTCAGGTTAAAAAAACGATTTTATTCAATGTAATTGATAGTGATCTAAAGAGTAATTGTCGGTCGCTCTGTTATTGTTTTCACCTCAAAAAATGGCGGCCTATCGGTTGCTACGGGCAGTGACGTCACGCCGGCGAACCCTATACCGTGGTTAACCAAAGTGTGATCGAACTCAGTCTGGTAGCATGGCGGGAAAGTGTGACGTCACTCTGGTCGAACCAGACTAAAGCGTGGGTTACTCTGGTAGATACGTCACACCATACGTAACAAAGGTGGCTGCGAAAGGTGCGAACACTAATGTCCAGGAAATGGCCGGGAATTGTGCGGGAAATGGGGGGGTAGTGGTGTGTTATCCCTAATATCTCCACTTTGGGTGGTCAGAAATTAATAAAATTAGTATCAAATAAAATTTTAAGCTCCATTCTAAAATATTATTAAACAATATTTTTCATTTTTAACAGATTAATAAGGGTCCATTTCTGAAGTTGATTTGTCTGAGAATTTCCCGGAAAAATTAACTTAAAAAAATTGACTCCTAAATTGTTAAACAAAATATTTTTTGTGGAGAATGGAGCTTAAAATTTGATACTAATTTTATTAATTTTTGACCACCCGAAGTGGGGAAATTAGGGATAATGCACCACAAACCCCCATTTCCCGGACAATTTCCGGACATTAGTGTGCACCCCATGTTTGTCAAGACTGCTTCTATTCAAGAAATAGAGGGTCTGCATACCAGTCAATCATACATCTACCAGATGTTCTTCGATCACACCGTTGAAAAAACATGGAAATCATGGGAAGAACGTGCACAATTTGACTTCCGCTACCATGGTCTGGTAGATGATCGAACTCCCTCTTTAATTCGTCAGGTCCGGACGAAACTTTAATCTTCATCCAGATGCTCAGTCTGTACAAGAGAATTTTGATTTGATAAATTCTTTCAATCATACTTCGGCCGAAAATCGTATCCCCTCAAAAACTAGTAGGTCGGTATCTTCTATTCCCTGGATCACTCCAGAGATAAGAAGGAAAGTTCGCATAAGGAATAGGAGCTTTTTTCGTGACGTACTTCCGGTTCTAAAAATAGAACAGGAAAAGCCCTGGCTGTCAACGGCCACTCATTCTGTCGTATTGCTTCGTGCAGTGGGACAGATAAAATGTTAATTACAGCGTAAAACAGTGGAATTCTTTTAAACTTTTGACGAATTCTAATGTAAGATAATGAAAGAAACACTGTTATGCTGCCAGGTGTAAAATTTCGCATCACGAAAACATGCCTATACAAATACATTATCAATTTTTTTGGCCCCCCCCCCCCCCCCAAAAAAAAATGAAAATTTTAAGATGAAAAATTGTGATAAATTTTCTTAATTGTGCTCAAAACATTGATTGCAGGGACTCTATAGAACCACCTCATCGAGGCAGTTCTGTCGAGCACCCAGAATCTACCTTTTTTGAGGAGAAATAAGAAAAATAATGTTTACTCCTGTAAACTCCAGTTTTACTATATGAATGTGGGGGGTTTAGTTGGTCAGAGTCGCATAGACATGTTTTAATGATGGCAAATCCCGACCCAACAGGGTCCCTCTCTCTCTCTCTCTCTCTCTGAGAGTGACATGGCCTACATGTTGCTCTCTCTCTCTCTCTTAGCGTACCAGCAAGTAGCGAGCGTAGGTAAATGTAAATTACAGTTTGTCGTTAAATAACTCCATGTCAACGTGTCAACAACGTCGTGTCTACATCAAACTAACATCAAAGTGATGCATTGAATTTGACTTTGCAACGTCAATGAAACTTCAGAATGTTGCTTTGGCGATAACACGGTATTGCTTAATAAAATGTCATTTGCCCAGTGCTCGAACCCATCAAGACTCAGTGGGATTGGAACATTAAATTCATAACAAACATAGAACATCCTTTCAGTGCACCAGAATGAAACACTCCTTCGCAAGTGCAAGAGTTTACAGTAAAATCTGGTAGATTTGTAGATTTGTTCAACCTGCCCAACCCTTACATTAACCCATTTGGTACCGAAAACCCCAAAAGGGCAAGTGGCAAACAGTGCAGGCCCGGAACGCGGCGTCTAATCAGGGCCTACACTATTTGTAAAAGGTTTAGCCATTTTCCAAATAACTTTTGAAGAAAACAAAACCAGGAATCTTCAATTTATTAAAATGGCACATATAGACAGATCGCTGGATATTTTTTAACTGCACTTCTAGACAGATCGTTGAATTTTCTTTTTTTTTTTTTTAATTGCACATGTGGACTGATCGTTGCACAGTTTTCTCAATAGATAGATAGATGGATGGATGGATGTGGAAATAGAGAGAGAGAGAAAGAGAGAGAATAGATGGATGGATGGATCAAGATTCTGCCGGTATGTGATAGCTATACTTGGATAGCGAATAAACTGAACAGTTGCGTAAAAATCTTATTTTGTGAATAACGGTATCTCAAGCCATTGACACGGGTCACTCACAAAGAGATTTTCGACAATTAAAAACGGATCCAGGATAAATAAATTTCAGTAATAAAAGCAAAGAATATGATTCTTTCCTTCTTGAGGAATTATTTCAATGTAAACGGGTATATTTCTCTCAAAATGTCTGAATATTGTTAGCATTTTAAGTTTAGCCAATACATTTGAATAGCGATGGCCAGTGCTTTGCGCATGCACAAGAATGACGTCATAAACGGAATTCCTAAAATCTCCTATGGGTAATTGTACAGGGAAGGTGCAGCGGGCATATTTTTTCCTCAAACAGCTCCAAAAGCGAATATTTAATTTTCGTTCACGTAGTGTGTAGAAAATTTCTAAACAAAATTCATCATGGCCGAACTTCTGGGGATGTGTTTACACGCAAGTTCACACGTTCGTATTGACGAAACCATGACGGGATCGCCAAGGTACTTGATATAATCTGAAAGCCCAAACATACATCTTTATAATCGCACCATTTGATTTTCACAGAGGAGCTATCAAATACTAACATTTCGTCAATGAATTTGGTGTGTTTCTTTGTTTGCTGGTTGTGTTGAGACTTTTACAAGACTTTTGTCATCGCTCAAAACGGGAGAAATGTATCGAGGAAAAGTGATTTAGTGTAGCCTACATTTACTTTGGCAGCATTTTCAAGCTAAATAAATGTTTAGAAATTAGACAACCTCAGTCTTGCTGGGGAACACTTATAAAAGGCATAGGCCGGTCGCCAAAGAAGAGCAATGTTGTAAACGCCCAAAGGCGTAGTCAAAGAACGTTGACCTAGATATGGAGCCGGTAACCAGATTGATGTCACAAACTGTCAAATTTTCATGGAGGAAAATAATGGTCGCAGCGATGATTTGTAAGTGATTTCGTCAATCCTACTCTTTAAACCACAACTCTTTTTCGTACCTTTCACCTTTACATAGTAAGTAAGTTATTTTACATCCCCCGGTCAATATACTGCAAAGCGATCCGTCAGTATTTTATGAGAATCCTCATGTAAGTCATTGGTTACAAATGTAAACATTAGACACGTGTGAGAAGTATACTTCACCACCGAGTTTTACAAAATAGTTACACAGCATTATGCATGATGATTATGTTGCATTTTTGAGATATAAATGATATGTTTGACAAAAATATATAAACTTATTGGAGATTTTAGACGAAAGAAAATTTAAAATCCAGTTTAAAATCACATTAGCTAGTGTTAAAGATTGGTCTTAATTTGTTCCCTTTCTTTTTATGCCCCCGCATCATATGATGCCGGGGGCATATAGTTTTTGGGTTTTCCGTACGTGCGTACATGTGTACGTCCGTCTGTACGTGTGTGTGTACGTACGTACGTACGTACGTGATCCTGTAACCTCAGGTTAAAGTTTTTGTAACAGGTAGAGCCTGAACTTTTAGAACTCATATTTTCCTAACCATTTGATGGAACTGGTTCATCTTTGGTATGATGATAGATATAGGTCCAAAGTTTTATTAAGCAATACCCCCACCCATGCCTGTGACCTCAAGGTCAAGGTCACAGACTTAGACATTTTCGATGTTAAAGACTCAGGTTAAGGTTTTTGTAACAGGTAGACTTGAACATTTTAGAACTCATATTTTCCAAACCATTTGATGGAATTGGTTCATATTTGGTATGATTATAGATATAGGTCCAAAGTTTTATTCAGCGGTACCCCCACCCATGCCCATCGCCTCAAGGTCAAGGTCATGGACTTAGAAATTTTCCATGTTAAAGACTCCAGTTAAGGTATTTGTACCTGGTAGAACATGAACTTTTATGATGGCTTTGTTTCATATGATGATAGATATAGGTACAGTGTTTTATTCAGCAATACCCCCACCCATGCCTATGACCTCAAGGTCAAGGTCACAGACTTAGACAGTTTTAATGTGAAAGATTTTAAAGAGCTCAAATTTTCAAAACTATATTATGGATTTGGCTTATGTATGCTATGATGATAGATACAGGTCCAAATGTTTATTTGGCAATACCCCCACTCATGCCTATGGCTTCAAGGTCAAGGTCACAGACTTAGAAATTTTTAATTAGATATTTTAAGAGTTGATATTTTCCAAATCGTGCGATGGATTGAGTTGATATTTGGTATCATGTTAGATACCTGTCCATTTTATTCATTGATACCCCCACCCATGAGCTCAAGGTCAAGGCCACAGACTTAAAAATTTTTTAATTATCCCCTCCCGGGCGATAACTCCTAAACCGTATGGAATATATTCATGAAACTTCACAGGTGCATTCATCACACTGAGACGATGTGTCATGAACAAGGTAGACAACTCTTGCATTTTTGGTTTTTGGATTATCTGCCCTTGATGCGTATATTTTATGATTGATTTGAAGTACATTTGTAATAATTTTATGAATGGCATTTGGCGGGGGCATCCGTGTCCTATAGACACTTTTTCTAGTTTTTTATCTGTAAACATTACACAGGTGTGTTCAGTCAGCCACAAAAATAAACTTATCTGCCCATTTATTCCAATGAATGCAAGTTTATCTCTCCATACACAGAAAGGACTTCTTTTATTGTGTCAAGAAATGTGTAAAATGAAAAGACAATAATTTTTTCCTGAACACAAAACATGCCTTGGTTGAAAACAGTTTATTTGAATTAAGTGCAACTAATCAAAATTTAGATTCCTGGTGCACCTTGAGGGAACATGTAACTACTCAGTGATTTCTTTTTGTCATTGTTACATGTGGGAATATTTCAGTTTTGATACACAAAGTTTGGCATTTTTTGGGTGAATGAAGTAAAAACTCTGAAAAATAGTTTACATTCCTAACAGGTATTTAAATAACTTTAAGAATTCAAGTTTATGTTCCAATTATATTATTTGGTTAAAACAAAAGGGTTGCATTAAATTTCTTGCATATTCAGAACCACTGTCATTCTTGCTCATTTGTCCAGACGGCCATGTTGAATGTCCTTAATGATCACAGATGCATGGTTGCTTAATTCTGTTTATACCCCGGCATACGAAGTATGCTATGGGGGTATATAGTTTTCGTCCTGCCGTTCGTCCATCCGTCCGTGTTTCCGTCCGTCCGTCTGTCCATCCGTCCGTCCGTTAACATTTTGGTTAAAGTTTTGCGTTAAAGTTTCTAAGAGATTGTATCTTCTGAATCCTTTGATAGATTTAGTTGATACTTACACTGAAGTTACAAACTGGTCTAAAGATTTCATTGATGCATGTCCCACCCCCCACAGTGACCTTGAGGTCAAGGTCACAGACTTAGAAATTTTACATTTTGGTTAAAGTTTTGCGTTAAGTCTTTAAGAGGTTGTATCTTCTTAACCCTTTGATAGATTTAGTTGATACTTACACTGAAGTTACATACTTGTCTAAAGATTTCATTGATGCATGTCCCACCCCCCACAATGACCTTGAGGTCAAGGTCACAGACTTAGAAATTTTAAGTTCGGTTAAAGTTTTATGACAAAGTTTATAGATGCCTGTATGTTCTAAACTCTAAGACAAATTCAATTGATACTTGCATCAATGTTGCATACCAGTTCAAAGATTTCATTGATGCATACCCCGCCCTGCTGCTTCAGTAACATTGATGCCCCCACCCCTTCAGTAACTTTGATGCTCTCACTTCCTTGGTCCATTTAGAAAGATTATGTTTGGTTTAGATTTTATAAGCACAATATAGATATAGATTCTTATAGCTTCTTGACCTCTTCATTCATGTTACATACAAGCTCGAAAGATATATCAGAGGGTGGCACTGTCCGGGGGTATGCGTGACCCACTGGTCACTTTCTCTAGTCTTTTCTTATTTTACCCCAGCCCCACAGTTATCATTCATTTACCTGATCAAATTGCTTTCAACAGTTTGACAACCATAATACTTATAAGGACAGTCGGCAGGGAACTCTTCAGTAAAAAGAAACAAAGAAGCGGAGCGCTTTAGTGCAGTGGAGCACATCGGATTTGTGATCGAGAGGGTGTAGCTGTCCCTGAGACTGCCTTCTTGGTTTTAGCGGTATCACTATTGCATGTTTAACTCATTGTATGCTAGTGGACTCTTCCATTGCTATATGTTGGACAAGTCCATTGGTCATATATGTTTCGTTCTTAACTTCTTATTCTTTTTTTGACGGAAAATTGTGTTAACAGATAGTGCAGGCCCTGATCAGACGCCGCATTTTTGCGGCATCTGATCTGGGCCTGTACTGTTTGCCAAGGTACCCCTTTAGGGGTTACCCTCACACAATGGGTTAATCGAATTATGTTTTTCAGAAGCCGAGCCTGATAAATTTGATATCACATGACACTCATACAGTTTTGTCATTTTTTCCACTAATTCAGTTCATAGAAGTGCAATATCAAGTTGACCTTATAAAACCCATGTGTCCTGAGATAGCATATCTTTATCAGGTCAATATTTTACAATGCAATTAATATAGGGGATAACTGATAAAAACCGATACAATTACTACACACCTTCCATCCAAGACACCAAGGGAAAGAAATATAAATATCTTTATCAGGTCAATATGTTACAATGCAATTAATATAAGGGATAACTGATAAAGCTGTCTGTCAGACTGCCTTCTTGTTTTTAGTGGTACATGTATCACTATTACATGTTTAATCAAATTTTCTTTTCAGAGGTAGTGGTAGCTCCACCAGCAATCTATCTTGGATACACCAGAGAAAAAGCAGACAAATGTATTGGTGTAGCGGCGCAAAATTGTTATAAAGTGGAAAAAGGAGCTTTTACAGGGGAAAACAGGTACAGGGCCAGGGCTGGCTAATCGGAGCTAAAAAGATATAGAGGATCTTACATGAGTGCTCATGTATTATTGAATTTATTAAATGAGTTGAGGAAAAGGGATAAAATGCGAGGCTTTGCCGAGCATTTTATCCCTTTTCCTCAACGAGTTTAATAAATTCAATTATACATGGGCACGAATGCAAGATTCTATTTATCATATGACATTTAAAACGTATTTTATTCACGATTGTTTACAAAAATGTCAATATTTCGCCGTTTGTAAACGAGACGTCGTTAAGGACGACGTACATGTAACGTTACGGGACGTAACTAGCTAATTTGCATATTTAATCCACTAGTGGATTATCGAAAATATTACATGGCGTTATTACACCCTCAGACGCGACGTCATATGATAAAATCGATTATCATTCCAGTCATTGCGATTGATAACCAATTAGTAATCACTGAAGATTTGGTCATAATTTTTTCTGTCTGGCTTTCTGTCTGAGCATGACTCCTACCATATGCTGTACTTTGCCATATGTATTTGAACACACAGACCTGAGCAAACAATGTAGACCCAGACTAGATGGCACAGAACGCGGCATCTCATCTGGGTCTGCCCTGATTGCCACTCATACAGCTATTTTAGACACAACTTTGGGTAGCAGGGGTCGAAATTAGCACTCGTCCGCTCGTAGTTACGAGTAGTTTGTCAGTAAGGACGAGTAAAAATTGTAACTGGCTTGCCCTGCAGACGAGTGAGTTTTCCGCCATGAAAATGTCTAATCCTGTCGTTCAGTGAAAGCATTTTCCAAAACTATCAAATTACAGCAAACAGTATTCGTGTATTAACCGGAGTTTTTTTTTTTGCCCTCAAATTACAGGCCCAATTTCAGGCCTGAATTATTTTTGCACCACTTTTTTTGTCAGCTGAAAATGTGATGCATCTCAATGTTACACTCTATCCCTTTACGATTCCCAGCATAAATAACGTTAATGGTGGACTAAATTTTACTTACACATGAGTAATATAACAATCTCCATTACTAGCAAGCCCGATTTTATGCTTATTGTTCCTTATACTCTGGGGCCAGTTGTTCAAAACTAACGACATCGTTAGTTAATGTATCGTTAAAACTTTGATCATTAAATATGGCACATATGCTGAAATTTTTGCTGAAAAAATGTGAGCAGCAGCAAAAATACCAAAATTTACGATATTGTACTTACTAGAAGAGTTAACAATATGACCACTAACGAGCTCGTTAAGCTAACGATGCTTTGAACAACTGGCCCCTGATTTTAAACGAAATAAACAAGCGAACAGCATTCAAATTGCCGCCCCAAAACCACCGCTACAATGTTTCTGCACACGATCGGTATATGACGTCATCGGACCCCAGCAACCCCACATGTGTCTATTGTTTTACTTTAATGGGGCATATCTCTTTCATAAAAAAATTGTTTGGAGCTGGTAAAAAAATCTCGATAGCTAAACGGTTGTGGATAGAGGTGGGTAAACCTCAAATCAAACAAACAAAAATTAAAGCGTTCAACTTTCACCACCAAGCGTCTGCTATTTGGTACGAAAAACATAACCATTCACAAGACAGTAGAATAGTCAGTTTTTATTATGCATGCATCAACCGTTAGATGTAGCAACTCGCCTTAGGAGCAATTAAATTATTTTCTCATTGATTGTGGAATAAATTTTATGATTGGGGAATAAAAGCAAATTAGAGATATAACTTGACCAATATTTTCACACCTTGTCACGCGAAACAAAAGCGCCAGAGGTACAAACTGCACCTGAAATGAAAGACATTTACCGCAGGGCAATCATGTTTAATTGGCAATTATATATGACAGGGATTAACTATAGTATCATAATTGAACCGTTATTAATCATCAAACAGTGTAAATCCAAATCGGACGTCTGCGGCATCTTTTGCGGTGTCTGATCTGGGTCTGCATTGTTTGCCGATGTCAAAAAAAAGAGCTGCTGTGCAATATTGGTTAATAAATAAATAACAAGTTTTTTTTTAACATTTTAATGTAAAAAACATTCTGTCTGGTGATACTCGCACACACATGCATTTTTCTCGCCTTTTGAAGACGATCGAGCTTTGTGTTTTACAAAAACAGGCCAAATTCTTACTTTTTCTCACTTACGCACCCATCAATTAAAACTATGATTTATTTTTATGCCCCCCGAGAATCTTTGATATAGTATTTGCCCTGTCTGTTTGTTTGTTTGTCTGTCCGTCACAAAAACTTAATCTTGAAATAACTTCAAAAGTATTTGACCTAGCCCTGTGAAACTTCACACACTTACCGGTATTCACCATCATAAGGGCTACATTCTGACCAAGGGCCATAACTCTGTTGTCATTTTTGGCTTAATTATCTCCCCTTGAAGTTTTGCAAAAATTGGCTCCCACGGGGGGCATTTGTCACCTATAGCGACATCTCTTGTTTTTTTTTTTTTCATTTTCATAGAAGCAGGGCAAGTTAATTTTTCATATGGACAAGTGAATTTTTTGGAGCACTTTCCCTGCAAGACAAGTTTGTCTAAAAGAAAATTTCGAAACCTGGGTAGTAAATTGTACTTATCAAATAATCGATCGCAAGCAAATCAGTAATGATAATCTTTTTTGTGGAATTTATCGATTGAAAAATTGATTATCTGATTATTCGTGCCAGCCTTATAAAGGACCAAATCTCAGAACTGGAAAATTCCACTCGCCCACTGGCGATGATGAGTAAAGATGTTGGAGGATGAATAAATACATAAATCTTTAACCCTTTTTGTACTAAATGGAATCTTCCTCCTTATATATATCAGGCGTCTATTTCAAAATCAAGGGGTGTCTGGTTGTGTTTTCTTCAAAATTTATTTGGAAAATGGCTTAACTTTTCGCAAACAGTGTAGACCCTGAGCAGACGCCGCAGAACGCCGAATTCTTCGGTGTCTGATCTGGGCCTACACTGTTTGACAATTACCCGTTTTGGGGTTTCCAGTCCAAAATGGGTTAAGAAATGAATTTGAAAAAATGTGATCAGAACCGGACTCGAACCGGCGGCCCCTTGCTTACAAAGCAAGTGCTCAGCCCACCAAGCTATCCGGGCGCTGATAGCAGCATTTCTTCAACTTCAGATTTTTATCAACTTAGTTGATAAATAGAGATTGTCATATGGCATTTTTCATATCATACCCTATATCAGCCCGAGACTCCCATATCAGCCCGAGGGCCGAAGGCCCGAGGGCTGATAGGGGTCGAGGGCTGATATGGGGTACGCTATGAAAAATGCCATATCATAATCTATTTATCATACATTTCACTTTTGAAAAAAAAAGTTCAAAATAAATTGTATTAATTGCTTCTGCCTAATACCAAAGTTACACTGATGAGAATCTCATTATCTTCAGTCTAGCTATGTAATCTAAGAGATGCTTGCTATTTGACAGATGAAAAAGTCTGTCAGCAGTCCCCTGCATCATTCTTTCGCCCATTATCCTCTCGTATTCGCTGCGCCGTGCCATGTTTTTTTTTTTTTTTGCCAAACAGTTCGAACAGACGAAAATATTGCAAATTGCAAATGGCGTCCTGAATGCCGCAAAAGGAAGAACGCCGTGTGTTCCGAATAGGGTGACGTCAGAGGTATGATAAAGGCTTAGGGGTGCGATAAAGGGTTGTGATATGGATTTTTGGGCTATGATTAAGCCCATGGCAGCACGTGCAAGCGTGATACGTGCATTGGTGTCACGTTCGTATCGCATATTCAAAAACTAAGTATGTTATACTAAATGTATGATAAACAGCACTATTGATGAAGTACAGGGAACCGTTTTACAGGCTCTTGTCTAGTCCATTACAATAACACATCTGTTGCAAAAAATGGTGTCTCTTCCATCTCTTAAAAACCGGCCCCGATAGCTCAGTTGGTAGAGTGTCCGCTCCGGGGAACGGGAGGTCTCGGGTTCGATCCCGGGCCATGACATACCAAAGTCGTTAAAAAAGGTACTAGTTGCTCCTCGTTTGGCACTCAGATTTACGGGGTAGAGCTAGGACTGGTCGATCCAGTGTCAGGATAATGTGACTGGGTGTGATATCATGTAATGTGTCTGGGACATGATACTTCAGTGAGGCAGCGCTATAAACATGAGCATTGAGCTCCCTGTCGCAACCAGACACCGTCGTGATATGACTGAAAAATTGTTGAAAGCGACGTTAAACCCGAATTCACACACACACCATCTCTTAAATAGGGCTGGCTAATCGGAGCTGAAAAGATAATCGATTATCAGTCCTGTCATTGAGATCGATAATCGATTAGTAATCGCTAATGTTTTTGTCATGATTTTACCTGTCTGACTTTCTGTCTGAGCACGACTGTTACCATATGTTGCACTTTACCATATGTATATTTGAACAGACAGGCCTGAGCAAACAGTGTAGACCCAGATGAGACGCCACATAATGCGGCGTCTCATCAGGGTCTGCACTGTTTGCCACACATCCAGCTATTTTAGGCTTGACTTTGGGTAGTAAATTGTACCTATCAAGTAAGCGATCAAAAGCAAATCAGAAATGATAATCATTTTTGTGGAATTTATCGATCGATTAATCGACTATACGATTAATCGTGTCAGCCTTACTCTTAAACTCACATTTTTCAGTTGAAAAGTTTTCATATTTCTATTGTAGTGCTTTGCTAGCCGCTACTAATGGTAGTCTAACACGTACCCACAATCTGTGTTTTTAACCTTTAACCTGCTGAATATTCAATTAAGCCACACTCATTTCTGACTTTGAACCTATCAGATTACTTGATGCAGCTTATTTCTAGATATTCATAAACTGAATGTCAAATGTGTAGATCCTGATCAGATGGCTTCTTCAGAAGCCATGATCTGGATCTACACTGTTTGCAAAGATAGGGCTTGTCGCCTACATCAGGGTAAAGGTTAAATACAAATAAGGAAAATTATGAATACCCCAATAAATCCCACTTTTCTCTGTATAAATTGGGATTTAAGGGGAATGGATACACCTTCGGGTGGGGGGCGTGTGTGTGCAAATCCTGCAAAAGTATTTTTATCTCGAATGGCAAATTCTTCCCTTAAAGAGTAGATCGATAAATTTCACAAAAATGATTATCATTCCTGATTTGCTTTTAATCCATTACTTGATAGGTACAATTTACTACCCAAAGTTATGCCTAAAATAGCGGGATGAGTAGCAAACAGTGTAGACCCTGATGAGATGCGGCGTCTCATCTGGGTCTACACTGTTTGCTCAGGCCTGCCTGTTCAAATATAAATATGGTAAAGTACAAGATATGGTAAGAGTCATGCTCAGACAGAAAGCCAGACAATTATGACAAAAACCTTAGCGATTACTAATCCATCACAATTACATGACTGATAATCGATTAGCTTTTCAGCTCCGATTCATACTCCCGATCCATACTCATTGTGAGCTATTGTGATCAGTGAATTCTGCAGTGCGTCATTGCACACCCCACATCCATTGTCAACAATTTGCTTAAAAAGACCACTCCTAAACCCTTTGGCCAATCTCATTTAACCGCCCCATCCATCGGGGCTTGAAGAAATAGATGGGCTGCACATTGCTTCTGCGCGGAGCTGAAGCAGATCGCACAGGACTCCTGTGACAGGAGTACTGGCAAATCCACTTAGAGGATTTAAGCCTGCCCAGGCAAAGCGGTGCAAGTCGGCCCGTCCATGCTATAAACCCTATTGGTTTCATTCCGCTACAGGGCTTGAGCAGTCATTTCATCCCAATGTCGGGTAAAAGTCCCACAAAATTGGAAGCTATGTCCCCAAAATGACCTTTACAGAGTTGACAGGGATGTTAAACCTCAAATCAAACAAACAAAACAATTTCATTTAAATTTCACAGGAATATTTCCTAGGTGACCCTTTACCAAAATAGCTAAAAGCATTCCTCTGCAATGCTCAAGATGGCTGCCTGAGTTAAAAATTGAAAAACGTCAACAATTTGCTTTTTGATAGACAATTCTTTCTAAACTTTAGGGCCAATTTGATTCATTTCACCGAAATGTAGCCATTGTGGCTCTCTACCAAAAAGGCTAAAATCAGTCGGTCCAATATCCAAGATGGCCACCAGAGCTAAAAGTAGAAAAACCTTCAAACAGCAACTCCTCTCAAACCCCTGGGCAATTTCATTCAAACTTTCTGCTTCCTAAGGATAGCCTTTCTAAGAACATATTCAAAGGAATGTTGCTTAGCTGACTTTACCAAAAAGGCTAAAATCATTTAACTCGGATGAACAAGATGCAGACTTGCCTACCCTTACGATTTGGTCATAAGGCTTAATATTTTTGTCTCACCTGCTTATAGCAGGGTGAGACATACATGTAGGTGTCCACTTTTCCGTCTGTGCTTCTGTCCATTCGTCAGTCCGTCTGTTAACATTTACGTCGAAGTTTTTATTTAAGTCAACTACAAACCTCAGCTGCCATCAAACCTTACATGAAGCATCTTGACCTGGTGCCTTTGACCTCTATTTTGCGTTCCAGTGACTTTGACCATAACATCGAAGTTCGACATGTATTGTAATCAACTATAAGACTAAACAACCATCAATCCTTTGAAACATCACCCTGACCTCCTGACTAGGCAGGCACCTTGACCTGGTGACCTTGACCTATATTTTACGCTCCAGTGACTTTGACACAAATTATGTGGACGTTCCAGATCTTCTCAAATAAAAGGCCTACAACCATAAAATCTTGCATAGTGCTTCTAGATGTACTGACTCTGCAGGTACCTTGACATGGTGACCTTGACCTGTATTTTACGCTCCACTGACTTTGACACATTTTACATAGAAGTTCCAGATCTCCTCAATAAAAGGCCCACAACCATCGAATCTTGCATAGTGCTTCTCCTGGATGTACTGACTCTGCAAGTACCTTGACCCACTGATCTTGACCTTTATTTTACGCTCCAGCGACTTTGACACATTTTATGTCGAAGTTCCAGATCTCCGCAAATAAAAGGCCTACAACCATCAAATCTTGCATAATGCTGCTCCTAGATGTACTGACTCTGCAGGTACCTTGACCTATATTTTACACTCTAGTGACTTTAACACAATTTACCTCAATGTTCCAGATCTTCTCAAATAAAAGCCTGCAACCACCAAATCTTGCATTGTGGTTCTCCTGGATGTACTGACTGTGCAGGTACCTTGACTTGGTGACCTTGTCCTATTTTTCGCACTCCATTAACTTTTACACATTTTAGGTTGACATTCCATATCTTCTTAACTATGAGGCCTACATCCACCAAACCTTGCATAGTGCTTCTCCTACATTTACTGACTTTGCAGATACCTTGACCTGGTGACCTTGACCTATACTATGCACTCTAGTGACTTTAACACATTTTAAGTCAATGTTCGATATGTCCTAAAATAAATGACATACAGCCACCAAGTGACGTCATTAAAAACTGTCAATTTATGACGTCACTAGTCGATTTCCTTGACGTTAGACGGTGTAACGTCATTTTCTCGCATCGAAAACGTTAGAAAATGATATAAATGCATGTGTTTCAGTCGATAATTCTAGCGGGATTTCTTCTAACAATGGCGAAAAGTTGGGAGATTTTGAAGGAAACAACAGCATAATTGCTGATTTTCAGCCTGTTAGAATCGAAATAGATCAGCTCTAGTCTGTGATTTGTTGAGCAATAAATCACGCTTTGTCGGTCAGTTGTAAGTAGACAAATCACGCGCGCTACGCGCTCGTGATTTGTCTACTTTACAACTGACCTCCAAACTGTAATTTATTGCTCAACAAATCACAGCTAGAGCTGATCTATTTCTTAAACAACACCAAATTCCCCCTTCTGTTGCAGTTTATTATTGTTCAGCTGTTGTGATAGTTTGCTCAGTGTAAATATATACTCCTTCTTTTCAGTGCAACTATGATCAAAGATATGGGCTGTGAGTGGGTCATTCTTGGCCACTCTGAAAGAAGACATGTATTTGGTGAATCAGATCAGGTACGAACTGAAAATTGTTAATAAAGTAGTTTTTCGTTTTAGCTCACCAGGGAGCTCACCAGAGCCTGGGGGAGCTTATTGAAAAGGCAGTGGTCCGCCGTCCATCGTCAACATCCACATCCGCGCCTGTGTCAGCATCAACATTTTCAAATGACTTCTCCGCAGAAACTGCTGGGCCAATGGAAACCAAATTACATGTAGGTTCTCCATGGGTTGGGGGAAGAAAGTTTGTTCATGGGATCTTGGTCACATGACCAAGCTTGCCGCCCTGCCCATTAGTAAAAACCTTTAAAAGTCTTCTCAGGAACCAAATGGTCAATGACCTTGAAACTTGTTAAGCAGCTTGGGGGATCCGGGGGCCCTAAGTCCGTTCAAATGGTGACCTTTAGTTGACCTGTTTTATGTAAGGTCAAATTTGGTCACACATTTGTATGGAAAAAAGAAAACAGTGCATTTTACTTGTCTTGAGATAGCATAGCTTTATCAGGTCATGGTGTTACAATGCAATTAATATAGGGTGTAGCTGATAATCTGCGATTTACTGTTACTGTTGGAAACACAAAGTCACCACGTTATGTCGTTCACTATCCCCCCCCCCCCCCCCCCCCCCCCCCCCCCCATCGGGGCTTGAAGAAATATATGGGCTGCATGATGCTTCCACCAAAGCTGAATCCGACCCACACACGAGTACTGGTAAACCACTTAGAGGATCTAAGCCTGCCCAGGCAAAGTGGTGTGCATGAGTCGGACCGTCCATGCTTATAAACTCTATTGGTTTCATTGGGCAACCGGGCTTGAGATGTCATTTCATCTCAATGTCGGGTAAAAGTCCCACAAAACAAAACAAAAGCAATAGAATTTGAATGAGGATATCTGTGGTTGACTATTATCCTGCTGTTTAGACAACCCCTATCTTTGAAAACAGTGCAGATCCAGATCAGATGGCTTCTGAAGAAGCCATCTGATCAGGATCTACACTGACATTCAGTTTATGAATTTGTAGGAATAAATTACATCAAGTAATCTGATTGGTTCAAAGTCAGAAATGGGTGTGGCTAAACTGAATATTCAGCAAGAGAAGGGTTAAAATTATTATTTGGGGAGGTTCTCATCTAATTCTAAATTTCTCATCTTAAAACCATCAATTTACCTCGCAAAATGACAGTTTTGATTACAGTAATCAAAAATTAGGAATCTCACAAGCATTCATTTCATATGAAATTAACCCTTATCTTGCTGTTCACGACAATCCCTGTCTTTGCAAACAGTGTAGATCCAGATCAGATGGCTTCTGAAGAAGCCATCTGATCAGGATCTACACTGTTTGACATTCAATTTATGAATTTGTAGGAATAAATTACATCAAGTAATCTGATTGGTTCAAAGTCAGAAATGGGTGTGGCTAAACTGAATATTCAGCAAGAGAAGGGTTAATGAAACCAATGATTGATTGATTGTTTTGGGTTTAACAACACATCAACCAATTGTGGGTCATTTTGTGGGTCATTTTATGTCACAGAGAAAGAGAGAAAAGTGTGTGTGTGAATTCGGGTTTAACGTCGCTTTCAACAATTTTTCAGTCATATCACGACGGTGTCTGGTTGCGACAGGGAGCTCAGTGCTCACTTTTACAGTGCTGCCTCACTGAAGTATCATGTCCCAGACACATTACATGATACCACACCAAGTCACATTATCCTGACACTGGGTCGACCAGTCCTAACTCTACCCCGTAAATCTGAGTGCCAAGCGAGGAGCAACTAGTACCATTTTTAACGACTTTGGTATGTCGCGGCCCGGGATCGAACCCGTGACCTCCCGTTCCCCGGAGCGGACACTCTACCAACTGAGCTATCGGGGCCGGTAAGGGAGAAAAGAGATAGAAGAGATAGTAGAGGAGATGAAAGTGAGGGACAGATGAGAAAGATGAAAATGAATGGAAGAGTAGAAACTGAAGAAATAACAACATTCCCCCTCTACCCTTACCTGCTGCAAGGACAGGCCTTGTCCAACTGTAAGCCATTATCAGTTGGAGACTCTAGTGATGCAAGATACACGTCACCTTGCCTATTACAACCACCACCATTAATGAAACAAGCCTTTGTCTCTGTTGTATTAGTTTGATTGTTATGTTCTCGGATTTGTTGCAATGATGAGTTATAAATCCTTCGTGTGTACTGAACAAACTGTCTAAACCACAACAGAACGAAGGGCGAGGATTGTGGCCTTGTAAAATCAATTTAAGCCCCCCACCTCCCCCCTCCCGGTGTTTAACTTTTGCTGACCGTTCCAAGGCGGTTCTCTGTTGTGGTTTATTTTTCTTATAGTTTGTCTTTGCATGTTTATATTGCCGCTATCTTTTTATGTCCCTCGTAGGAATATAAGAATCTTATATGGGTGTGAGGGGTGGATTGAAAAATCCGTCCCGAGGGACACTGTCCAGCATCACGAGGCTTGCCGAGTGATGCCGGACAGTGATCCCGAGGGACGGATTTTTCTATCCACCCCTCACACCCATATAGGATTCTTTTTCTTGCATACCTTCCATTTCTATTGCAAATTTTTAATGCTGCTGTAACTTCGGTTACCGACGTCCGCCATTTTGTGATGACACAACAAGAATGTTTGGTGACATCATGCATGACGCCGCCACGCTTGAGGTTGTAATCAACCAGTGCATTTATCAAACACGCGATTATATTCGATTTGGGGTCGGAACACCAGGGTCAGAACATAAATTTCTATCCCAGGGTAAAATAACGGATTTCCTTCTCTGGTGTGCAAGAAATCATTGCCTTTGCTGTTTGTTGGTTTGACAACTTCCTGATCATTTCTCTTTTCAATTTTAATAAAACTAATAATACTAGACCTTATTTATAGAGGGTAATACATTTAGTACTAATCTTCCATGTGGCCCTCTTTTTCCTGTGCTATAGGTCTCTTGTAATAAGTGCTTCCCATTTTAACCCAGAAAATGACAATCCCGACAATTGTCGTATACTTTGCCATCTACCTGTTACCTTAAAAGTAAGTTTTTGCAAACAGTGTAGACCCAGATCAGACTGCTCCAGGAGCAGTCTGATCTGGGTCCACACTGTTTGCATGTATGAAAAAAATATTTTTAAAAAGTTTGCAAGAAGCTTCAGCAGAGGGCATAAGCAGACGAAATTATCAGATGTTTCATTGAGAAATTGTGGATACCACCCCTTATCTGGGGCTATGAAAATTTATAAAGAATTCTAAAATGACGTTAACGTTTTTCCCATTGAACCCAGTGGAAACGTCAGCGTTTGCAAATATGCGATAATTCACGTCGTCAACGTGGTGCGTGCAATTTGGCGTCATCGTGACGTTGCATGTAAGCATTTCCTTCTGTCGACATCCGCTGCAAAATAGTCCCCAAGATAACGCTTTGTTACTACTGTATTTCAGTTTAGCATCATGTTAGAATCGAAATAATTTCCACGCACCCGTTGTGTTATCGTGATTAACACACGGTGTTGGAGGGCAGATTGTGAAATATTAATTCACGACGGCGAAACGATAACACACGGTACGTGGAGATTATTTCTTAAATGGTTGAAAATGGTTGTACATGCACAATTTACAATGACAGGATTTGAAAACAAGTGAAACGCTTATACTTATCATATCTTCCTTGACCAGACTCCGTGTTCTGTCTTCTCTAGAAGGCGGTGTCTGATCTGGGCCGGCACATTTTGCCAATGAACCTTTTTGGGGTTCTCTCTATAAAAAAGGTTTAGAAAAAGAACAGCTCTAGCAGTTAACCCATATCTCACTGAATAAATTAACTTAGCCCCACCCATTTCTGAGTTTGATCCAATCAGATTACTTGATGTTATTGATTCCTACAAATTCATAAACTGAATGTCGGACAGTGTTGATTCTGATCATCTGATCTGGATCTACACGGTTTGCAAAGGTAAGGTGTTTAAGACCACTTTTGAATTGCCTCAAAGGCGGTCTTAATAGGGACTGTTTCAAAGTGGTCTCTTTTGAATAATCCCAAAGGTAGTCTCAATTATCCCATTGCATACTGGTGGACTCTTCCATTGGTTTAAACAATATTTATTCATTTCATTTGACAAGTTAATTCGAACAGTACATGTACAATTTACAATGACAGGATTTGAAAACAAGTGAAACGCTTATACTAATCATCTCTTCCATTGCTATATGTTGGACAAGTTCATTTGTCGTATTAGGGGTGTCAGGCCTATTGTTTCATTTGTATTCTATTTTTGATGCAAAGTTCTGTTGGCAAATACTGCAGGCCATGATCAGACACCGCTTTCTGCGGTGTCTGATCTGGGGCTGCACTGTTTGCCAAGGTACCCCTTTAGGGGTTTCCTGCATGCAATGGGTTATCATCACGAAAACACGCCTATATAAGTTAGACCCCCTTAACCTTTAACCTGCTGAATATTCAATTAAGCCACACCCATTTCTGACTTTGAACCAATCAGATTACTTCATACAATTTATTTATACATATTCATAAACTGAATGTCAAACAGAGTAGATCCTGATCAGATGGCTTCTTCAGAAGCCATCTGATCTGGATCTACACTGTTTGCAAAGATATGGCTTGTTGCCTACAGCAGGATAAAGGTTAAACCCCACTTTTATATAGTAAACTGGGGTTTGCAGGGGTATAAATTATTGTTCTTGTTTCTGCTCAAAAACATAGTTTGTGGGTATTCCTTAGAACCGCCTCGTTGAGGCGGTTCTGACGAGTATCCACAATCGATGTTTTGAGCAGAAATAAGAAAAATATTGAAAATTTTCATTTGAAAATTGTCATTTTTCAGTGGTAAAATTTTCAATGTACAGTCCAACTTGTATTAAGCAAGCACCTAAGAGATAACCAAAATGTGCTTGCTTAAGACAGGTGCTTGCTTAATACAGGTGAAATATAACACATTCACCTTTCTTGGGAACTGATTGCCTGCTTACTTAATAGAGGTTGCTTGCTTAATAGAGGTGGCCACTAAGACAGGTTTTACTGTATTTGTATAGGCGTGTTTTCGAAATGTATAGGAATTTTACATGAATTTCTTTCAGTTGGCAGAAGCCTCCGTGGTGCAGTGGTTACACTACTCGCCTTGTAAACCAGGGATCGCAGGATCGATCCCGGGCTTTTCCAGACTTTCGGATGAGTCTTTAAACCGAGGTCCCGTCTTCGTATGACCTTAGCTGTTGGTGGGACGTAAAACTAAAACTCACTCACTCACTCTTTCAGTTGATTGGAGAGAAGGTGAAATACGCATTAAGCCTGGACTTGAAGGTAATACCCTGTATTGGTGAAAAAATAGAAGAAAGAAAAGGTGGCAAAACAGAGGAAGTTGTATTCCGACAGATGAAGGCAATAGTAGGTGAGAAACATACTTCTTGCACACCAGATAAGGAAATCCATAGTTTAGCTTGGGATAGACATTCTGTTCTAACCCTGGTGTTCTTTCTCGCGTGTTTGATAAATGCACTGGTTGAATATGACCTCATATGTGCCGTCGATAAGGTTGATGTCACAGCACGTTACGTGGCGTCACTAAACATTCCTGTAGTGTCATCACAATATGGCGGACGTCAGTAACGGAAGTGACTGCAGCATTAAAAATCTGTGCTGAGAAATGGAATGTATGCAAGAAAAATGATCCTATATGGGTGTGAGGGTTGGGTAGAAAAATCCATCCCTAGGGATCACTCGGCAAGCATCATGATGCCGGACAGTGACCCACGGAACGGAGTTTTCCATCCACCCCTCACACCCATATAAGATTCTTATAATATTACTAACATCTTATAATATTACTAACAAGTTGGCACAAAACTGCCAAATAAAGAATATGTATTTAGGTTTTAATGACCCTTCCTTTTTTTTTGTGAAAATATAATTTTTTTTCTTGTTTTCTGAAAAAAAAAATTGAATCATGGCTTTTGTGGTACAGTTCACCTCTTTTGTACTGGAATTGGTATATTTGAACTTAATCCACAGCTTCCAGTACTTTCCTTTGATGTTGGCAGTACTAATAAATTTTGATAAATGTATTGTTACCATGTACTGATATCATGTTCTGATAGATGTATTGTTATCATGTACTGATATCATGTACTGTGGATTAAAACAGATATATCTATTTGTTTTTGAGAAATATTGGTAAATATTTGTACTGATTGACATCTGTACAGGATAATTAGACTCGCCCTGGCGGGCTCGTCAAATTATCCTGTACAGTTGTCAATCAGTACAAATATTTACCAATATTTCACAAAAACAATGAATATATCTATTACATAGCTCCATATAAGACGTGCTGAGAATAATTTGAGGAAGGTTCTTTTATTATTTCTGCATCAAAATTTATCAGTTACCCCCTATATTAATTGCATTGTTACACATTGACCTGATACAGATATGCTATCACAGGACCAGTGAGCTTTATCAGGTCAACGTGACATTGCACTTCTATGAACTAGACTGCTGAAAAAATTGGCAAAAATGTAAGAGTTGAAATGGATTTTTCTGATAAATCAAATACCAGATTCGTGTCATTTGATATCAAGTAGGGATGGGTATTGTCAGAATTTTCGTATCACGATATACATGTATTGCGATACGGTTACTGTGGCAATCTGAAACACACTGGTACTTGGAAAACCCAACTATATATGGGAAAAAGAAGGGAGTTATCATGGGTATATATCATTTAACCTATTCCTGCTCATGCCCTTACAAAACCAAGTCCAAGGTTCTTTCTAGAATTGTCCAAATGTTATGAGTTGAAATAAAGATAATATCTGAAAATGCCATAAAATGTTGTACAATGCATTTGGTTGATGGTTTCAGTCACTTTATTTGTGACTGTCATCTTTTGCAACCTGAAATGTTGCTTGATATCGGCTTTTAGTTGGCCGTTATGGTTTCTCTTGATTACACTAAATTGTAAATGCTGGGCGGCTTACACTAAAACGGGGTATACAACAACAACAGGTGTGCGATTCACCGAAATCCTTGCTCGGCCTACGCTATGACCGGCTTATACATAAAGGGTGGGAATCGATTAAATTACTAACTTTAGCCGCGGGAATGATTCTGTTTTCACTGAGCTGTATTTACCGATCAGTTACTAAAGAAAATATGAAAACTGGATGAAAACAGAAAATATCAAAAATATCGGTATTGGCGGACCGTATTGTGATGTGATTTTTTTCTGAACTTTATCACGATATACCGATAATACCGCACATCACTAATATCAAGTTTATCAGGTTCGGCTTTGAGAAAGCATGTAAAATCGCTCCGCAAGCCTTGCGATTCTACAAGCTTTCACAAAGCCTTGCCTGATAAACTTGATATCAGAAAACTCGAAACTGGTATTCTCTATATATTTCATCAAGATGATTCTTGTAAGTACCTACAACATATGTTTCTAACAAAAAATAAGTTATTATAACAATAACACACCCATACGACAAAGAGCATTTTTTCACATCTCCAAAATGGCTAGTTTTTTAATGAAATTTCATATTTTTCTTATTCATACTCAATGAGGTGGTTCTAATGAGTACACAGAACCTATGTCTTGGAGCAGAAATAAGAAAAATAATATATACCCCCAACCCCGTAAACCCCAGTTTTCTCTATATGAACTGGGGTTTAAGGTGGTGTTCATTTCACGCACATGTTCTTATCATTACGCAAACACGCCTATTCAAATACATCGCCACCTTTATCGCCGAAAAAATTAAAATTTTAAGATGAATAATTGTGATATTTTTTCTTATTTCTGCTCAAAATATAGATTGTGGGCACTCGTTAGAACCGCCTTACGAGGCGGTTCTAACGAGTACCCACAATCTATATTTTAGAGCAGAAATAAGACAAATAAGGTGTACCGCCGGAAACCCCAGTTTTACTATATAAAAGTGGGGTTCAAGGGGGTCAAAATTATATAGGCGTTGTTTTCGTGATGTGATGTTTTCCTTTATATCTGCAGCTATATTTGAAGGATCTTTAAGAAACTTAAAAATATATAATTATGAATACAGTTGGATTTAGTTTATACAAGTAAGCTATTAAGTCAATTTGTAAGCTCTAATTCTATTGGTTGAAAAATAAAATTAATGTTAATAAAATTTATATGGGCTTTTTCACAGTTTGACCCAGTTTTGTTTAGACTATATCAAAGGATCCTGGCAGCCATCTCACATGGTCATGGTTGCAATTTGATGTCATGATGATGTCACATGAAGTCACTTAAAAGTGTTTCTTAAAGAAAAGTATTCAGTTTTAACAACCTCAGAGTATCAATAACATGAAAACAGCAGTTGAATTTTCACATATGTGATCTTTCAGCAAGAAAGGGACATTATGGGTGTCTGAAAATGCTTACTTGGGCTGAATTACCCTGGACTGAATTTTTTATGGCGATCGGTAAAACTATATTTAAAAGTGGGGTATCTGAATTCCTTTCTAAATGGGACATATTCTGAAGCCCGGAAGATCAGAATTTGCTCCATATTCTTTCTTTCCATTCCAAAAAAACGCCTATACAAATATATTGTAACCTTTATCGTCGAAAAAATGAAAGTTTTAAGATGAAAAATTGTGATATTTTTCTTATTTCTGCTTAAAATGTAGATGGTGGGTATTCGTTAGAACCGCCTCATGGAGGCGGTTCTAACGAGTACCCACAATCTATAGTTTAGAGCAGAAATAAGAAAAATAAGTTTTACCCCTGTAAACCCCAGTTTTACTATATAAAAATGGGGTTCAAGGGGTTCAAAATTATATAGACTTGTTTTTGTCATGCGAAATTGACCCTCAATCAGAAGGAAGCAAGCTATTTTACCTGAGATTAACCTCTTTGTCCATTCTACATAACCTTCCATATTCGCCATAATAAGCGGCCCCGCCCATCGGGGCTTGAAGAAATAGATGGGCTGCACAATGCTTCCATGCAGAGCTGAATCTGACTGCACACGAGTACTGGTAAACTGCTTAAAGGATCTAACCTGCCCAGGAACAGCGGTGCGAGTCGGACCGTCAATGCTTATAAACCCTATTGGTGTCATTGGACGATGGAGATTGAGATGACATTTCATCTCAGTGTCGGGTAAAAGTCCCACAAAATTGGAAGCAATGTCTCCAAAATGACCTATACAGTGTTGATGGGGACATTAAACCTCAAATCAAACAATAGACATCGCGTCTGAGAATATAATAACGCCATGTTATAAATTTGATAATCCACATGTGGATTAAATATGCAAATTAGTTAGATACGCTCCATAACGTTACATGTACGTCCTAAATGACGTCGCGTTTACAAATGGCAGAATATTGACTTTTTAGCTCACCTGGGCCGAAGGCTCCAGGGGAGCTTATAGTATAGTGGGTCCTCCGTCGTCCGTCGTCCGTCCGTCCGTCCACACTTTTGAGCAGCTTTATCTCTGTATCCTGCAGGCTGATCTCAATCATTTCTCACCTGTAGTATGCCTCTGGTGGGGCATTGATGACATAAACTTTTTTTTGAAATCGCTCTAAAACTTTGGTTCCTATGGCAACCACAAGGTCCCATAGACTTACTATGGGAAAATGCTTGTCATCACCGTAGCGCCTTCAGTTTTGATCGGATCTTTCTGAAACTTATATGTAAGGTGACTGGGGATAAAAGCTCGGATGAGTTCGAAAACCGGCCAAGTCGGCCCATTTATCATAGAGTTACGTCCCTTTGATTGCTGAAAATGCCCATTTTCGACCTTGTCATCACCGTAGCCCCTTCAGTTTTGATCGGATCTTTCTGAAACTTATATGTTATGTGGCTGGGGACAAAACCTCGGATGAGTTTGAAAACCGGCCTAGTCCGCTGGTTTATCATAGAGTTACGTCCCTTTGATTGCTGAAAATGCCGATTTTTTACCTTGTCATCACCGTAGCCCCTTCAGTTTTTATCGGATCTTTCTGAAACTTATATGTAAGGTGGCTGTGGATAAAATCTCGGATGAGTTCGAAAACCGACCAAGTCGGCCCTTTTATCGTAGAGTAATGTCCCTTTGATTGCTGAAAATGCTGATTTTTTACCTTGTCATCACTGTAGCCCTTTCAGTTTTGATCGAATCTTTCTGAAACTTATATGTAAAGTGGCTGGGGATAAAATCTCGGATGAGTTCGAAAACCAGCCAAGTTGGTCCATTTCTCACACGTCCCTTTGATTGCTGAAAATGCCGATTTTTGATCTTGTCATCACCGTAGCCCTTTGAGTTTTGATCGGATCTTTCTGAAACTTAAATGCAACGTGGCTGGGGATAAAGCCTCGGATGAGTTCGCATACCGGCAAAGGTGGCCTATTTAACATAGAGTTAGGTCCCTTTGATTGCTGAAAATGTTGATTTTTGACCTTGTGAACACTGTAGCCCCTTCAGTTTTGATCGTATCTTTCTGAAACTTATATGTAAGGTGGCTGGGGATGAAACCTCGGATGCGTTCGAAAACCGGCCAAGTTGCCCCATTAACTATATAGTTATGTCCCTTTGATGGCTGAAAATGTCAATTTTTAGCTCACCTGGGCCGAAGGCTCCAGGGGAGCTTATAGTATAGTGGGTCGTCCGTCGTACGTCGTCCGTCGTCCGTCCGTCGTCCGTCCACACTTTTGAGCAGCTATATCTCAGTATCCTGCAGGCTGATCTCAATCATTTCTCACCTGTACAGGGCTCAAGCTAGAGGGCGACTCAGGCGAAGAAGTCGCCCTGTTGGAGCTCACTTCGCCGGCTTTGCCGATGAAAGCGAAAAAAACTTCGCCCTGAAATTTCGCCCGTTTTTTTGGGCGTCTTCCTTGTGAACAGTAACGGTAAACTGACAAGGTGACGATAATCCTTTGACCCACTAGTGTCAGAAATCTCAGTAATTACACTGAACAAAGCTAACTGTTTATTCTGCACTTCGTGCCAGTTGTAGTTTGGTACTGTTATGTAATTTAATTCTAACCATTTAGCTCATGCCGCTCGAGCCTATTGCAACACGCTTAGTAGTCTTGTACTGTCATAAATCTATCTCGGTTGATTGCACAAGGTTTGATTGCAATAAGAGCCAATTAAGATTACACAAGATTATGTAACTTAAACCGGTATATTTGTACCGTTAGCTCGTGCCAATGTCCGGGTCTTACTGTTTTATACAGTAATAAGATTATTCCAACTATTGGCATTGACACTGGATTAGGATATAATAATTTTTAAATAAAGATGGTTTATTTGTTTCGCCATTGATTTGTTTGTACATTACTTTTGCATTCATCAATCGGTTTCATTTTTTTATGGACAACAACAAAACTAGGTAGCAAATTTCTATTTTGTAAGTGAAAATAATTATTACTTGCCGGTAAATATTCAGTAATTATCCAAATTCATAAAAAATAACAACTGATTTTCATCTAGCGAGGTTGTTCCCCCTTGTTTCTATAGTCTGTTGAGGTTGTTCCCCCTTGTTTCTATAGTCTGTTTTAAAATACAATTGTGACAGGCACTTAGTGAGAAATGATCTAACTATTACACAGAAACCTCACCATTCATTATAACATGGTTGGATACAACAAAAGTTACAGCTTGCCCAAATACAGTAAAATTACTATATTAAGACCACCTTTGGGACAGTTCAAAAGTGGTCTTTAAGACCACTTTTGAACAGTCCCAAAAGTGGTCTCTGATCAGAGGTCACTGTATGCAGAAAACGGAAAGAAAGAATAACTGCAGCAAACCAAATAAGCTTTTTAAAGCAAAATTAGTCTTCATTTAAAGTGGTCTCAATAGCGGAATTGATTGATACATGTACCCCTATAAAATACACTTTTCTCCAAATAGGGGTTTACAGGAGAACTCATTACATTGTTGTTGTTCGGCGTTAAGCCGCACCCACTTCTCCCTAGACCCAGCAAACTTCTCCCTATTTTCCCAGGAGGGAGAAGTCACTTCTCCCAATTTTTTGGGGCTAGCTTGGGCCCTGCTGTAGTATGCCTCTGGTGGGGCATTGATGACATAAACATTTTTTTGAAATCGCTCTAAAACTTTGGTTCCTATGGCAACCACAAGGTCCCATAGACTTACTATGGGAAAATGCTTGTCATCACCGTAGCGCCTTCAGTTTTGATCGGATCTTTCTGAAACTTATATGTAAGGTGACTGGGGATAAAAACTCGGATGAGTTCGAAAACCGGCCAAGTCGGCCCATTTATCATAGAGTTACGTCCCTTTGATTGCTGAAAATGCCCATTTTCGACCTTGTCATCACCGTAGCCCCTTCAGTTTTGATCGGATCTTTCTGAAACTTATATGTTATGTGGCTGGGGATAAAACCACGGATGAGTTCGAAAACCGGCCTAGTCCGCTAGTTTATCATAGAGTTACGTCCCTTTGATTGCTGAAAATGCCGATTTTTGACCTTGTCATCACCGTAGCCCCTTCAGTTTTGATCAGATCTTTCTGAAACTTATATGTAAGGTGGCTGTGGATAAAATCTCGGATGAGTTCGAAAACCGACCAAGTCGGCCCTTTTATCGTAGAGTAACGTCCCTTTGATTGCTGAAAATGCTGATTTTTGACCTTGTCATCACTGTAGCCTTTTCAGTTTTGATCGAATCTTTCTGAAACTTATATGTAAAGTGGCTGGGGATAAAATCTCGGATGAGTTCGAAAACCAGCCAAGTTGGTCCATTTATCACAGAGTAACGTCCCTTTGATTGCTGAAAATGCCGATTTTTGATCTTGTCATCACCGTAGCCCTTTGAGTTTTGATCGGATCTTTCTGAAACTTATATGCAAGGTGGCTGGGGATAAAGCCTCAGATGAGTTCGCATACCGGCAAAGGTGGCCTATTTATCAAAGAGTTAGGACCCTTTGATTGCTGAAAATGTTGATTTTTGACCTTGTCAACACTGTAGCCCCTTCAGTTTTGATCGGATCTTTCTGAAACTTATATGTAAGGTGGCTGGGGATAAATCCTCGGATGTGTTCGAAAACCGGCCAAGTTGCCCCATTAACTATATAGTTATGTCCCTTTGATGGCTGAAAATGTCGATTTTTTACCTTGTCATCACCGTAGCCCCTTCAGTTTTGATCGAATCTTTCTGAAACCTATATGTAAGGTGACTGGAGATAAAACCTAGGATGAGTTTGAATACCGGCCAAGTTGGCCCATTTATCATTGATTTACGTCCCTTTGATTGCTGAAAATGCCGATTTTTGACCTTGTCATCACCATAGCCCCTTCAGTTTTGATCGGATCTTTCTGAAACTTATATGTAAGGTGGCTGGAGATAAAATCTTGGATGAGTTCGAAAACAGGCCAAGTCAGCCCATTTATCATAGAGTTCTGTCCCTTTGATGGCTGAAAATGTTGATTTTTGACCTTGTCATTACCGTAGCCCCTTCAGTTTTGATCGGATTTTTCTGAAACTTATATGTAAGGTGGCTGGGGATGAAACCTTGGATGAGTTCGAAAACTGGCCAAGTCGGCTCATTTATTTTAGAGTAACATCCCTTTGATTGCTAAAAATGCCAAATTTTGACCTTGTCATCACCGTAGCCCCTTCAGTTTTGATCGGATCTTTCTGAAACTTATACGTGAGGTGGCTGGGAATAAAATCTTGGATGAGTTTAAATACTGGCCAAGTCTGATCAGATCTTTCTGAAACTTACATGTAAGGTGGCTGGGAATAAAACCTCAGGTGAGTTTGAAAACTGGCCAAGTCGGCACATTTATCATAGAGTGACGTGCCTTTGATTGCTGAAAATGCCTATTTTCGACATTGTTATCACTGCTGCCCCTTTAGTTTTGAACGGATCTTCATGAAACTTACAAACAAGGAAGTCAGGCAGAAAGCTTGGAGGAGTTTGAAAACTCTTGTTTTTGAACTTGTCATCACCATAGCCACTTCAGTTTAGATCGGATCTTCTTAGCAAGTCAGGAATAAAAGCTTGAATGAGTTTGAAAACCGGTGAGGTCAGCCTGTTTATCATAGAGTTAAATTCTACTTGATTTTCAGAAAATGCTTATCCTGTCATCACCATGTCCTCCCATAAAGCCTTCAGTAAAGGTTGGCACTTCCTTAAACTGAATCTGTTCGCTCAGGTGAGCGATACAGGACCAAGCTAGCTTGGTCCTCTTGTTTACCTTGTCATCACCGTAGCCCCTTCAGTTTTGATCGAATCTTTCTGAAACTTATATGTAAGGTGACTGGAGATAAAACCTAGGATGAGTTTGAATACCGGCCAAGTTGGCCCATTTATCATTGATTTACGTCCCTTTGATTGCTGAAAATGTCGATTTTTGACCTTGTCATCACCATAGCCCCTTCAGTTTTGATCGGATCTTTCTGAAACTTATATGTAAGGTGGCTGGGGATAAAATCTTGGATGAGTTCGAAAACAGGCCAAGTCAGCCCATTTATCCTAGAGTTCTGTCCCTTTGATGGCTGAAAATGTTGATTTTTGACCGTGTCATTACCGTAGCCCCTTCAGTTTTGATCGGATTTTTCTGAAACTTATATGTAAGGTGGCTGGGGATGAAACCTCGGATGAGTTCGAAAACTGGCCAAGTCGGCTCATTTATTTTAGAGTAACATCCCTTTGATTGGTAAAAATGCCAAATTTTGACCTTGTCATCACCGTAGCCCCTTCAGTTTTGATCGGATCTTTCTGAAACTTATACGTGAGGTGGCTGGGAATAAAATCTTGGATGAGTTTGAATACTGGCCAAGTCTGATTGGATCTTTCTGAAACTTACATGTAAGGTGGCTGGGAATAAAACCTCAGGTGAGTTCGAATACCGGCCAAGTCGGCACATTTATCATAGAGTTACGTCCCTTTGATTGCTGAAAATGCCGATTTTTTACCTTGTCATCACCGTAGCCCCTTCAGTTTTGATCGGATCTTTCTGAAACTTATATGTAAGGTGGCTGTGGATAAAATCTCGGATGAGTTCGAAAACCGACCAAGTCGGCCCTTTTATCGTAGAGTAATGTCCCTTTGATTGCTGAAAATGCTGATTTTTTACCTCGTCATCACTGTAGCCCTTTCAGTTTTGATCGAATCTTTCTGAAACTTATATGTAAAGTGGCTGGGGATAAAATCTCGGATGAGTTCGAAAACCAGCCAAGTTGGTCCATTTCTCACACGTCCCTTTGATTGCTGAAAATGCCGATTTTTGATCTTGTCATCACCGTAGCCCTTTGAGTTTTGATCGGATCTTTCTGAAACTTATATGCAACGTGGCTGGGGATAAAGCCTCGGATGAGTTCGCATACCGGCAAAGGTGGCCTATTTAACATAGAGTTAGGTCCCTTTGATTGCTGAAAATGTTGATTTTTGACCTTGTGAACACTGTAGCCCCTTCAGTTTTGATCGTATCTTTCTGAAACTTATATGTAAGGTGGCTGGGGATGAAACCTCGGATGCGTTCGAAAACCGGCCAAGTTGCCCCATTAACTATATAGTTATGTCCCTTTGATGGCTGAAAATGTCAATTTTTAGCTCACCTGGGCCGAAGGCTCCAGGGGAGCTTATAGTATAGTGGGTCCTCCGTCGTCCGTCGTACGTCGTCCGTCGTACGTCGTCCGTCGTCCGTCCACACTTTTGAGCAGCTATATCTCAGTATCCTGCAGACTGATCTCAATCATTTCTCACCTGTAGTATGCCTCTGGTGGGGCATTGATGACATAAACATTTTTTTGAAATCGCTCTAAAACTTTGGTTCCTATGGCAACCACAAGGTCCCATAGACTTACTATGGGAAAATGCTTGTCATCACCGTAGCGCCTTCAGTTTTGATCGGATCTTTCTGAAACTTATATGTAAGGTGACTGGGGATAAAAACTCGGATGAGTTCGAAAACCGGCCAAGTCGGCCCATTTATCATAGAGTTACGTCCCTTTGATTGCTGAAAATGCCCATTTTCGACCTTGTCATCACCGTAGCCCCTTCAGTTTTGATCGGATCTTTCTGAAACTTATATGTTATGTGGCTGGGGATAAAACCACGGATGAGTTCGAAAACCGGCCTAGTCCGCTAGTTTATCATAGAGTTACGTCCCTTTGATTGCTGAAAATGCCGATTTTTGACCTTGTCATCACCGTAGCCCCTTCAGTTTTGATCAGATCTTTCTGAAACTTATATGTAAGGTGGCTGTGGATAAAATCTCGGATGAGTTCGAAAACCGACCAAGTCGGCCCTTTTATCGTAGAGTAACGTCCCTTTGATTGCTGAAAATGCTGATTTTTGACCTTGTCATCACTGTAGCCTTTTCAGTTTTGATCGAATCTTTCTGAAACTTATATGTAAAGTGGCTGGGGATAAAATCTCGGATGAGTTCGAAAACCAGCCAAGTTGGTCCATTTATCACAGAGTAACGTCCCTTTGATTGCTGAAAATGCCGATTTTTGATCTTGTCATCACCGTAGCCCTTTGAGTTTTGATCGGATCTTTCTGAAACTTATATGCAAGGTGGCTGGGGATAAAGCCTCAGATGAGTTCGCATACCGGCAAAGGTGGCCTATTTATCAAAGAGTTAGGTCCCTTTGATTGCTGAAAATGTTGATTTTTGACCTTGTCAACACTGTAGCCCCTTCAGTTTTGATCGGATCTTTCTGAAACTTATATGTAAGGTGGCTGGGGATAAAACCTCGGATGTGTTCGAAAACCGGCCAAGTTGCCCCATTAACTATATAGTTATGTCCCTTTGATGGCTGAAAATGTCGATTTTTTACCTTGTCATCACCGTAGCCCCTTCAGTTTTGATCGAATCTTTCTGAAACCTATATGTAAGGTGACTGGAGATAAAACCTAGGATGAGTTTGAATACCGGCCAAGTTGGCCCATTTATCATTGATTTACGTCCCTTTGATTGCTGAAAATGCCGATTTTTGACCTTGTCATCACCATAGCCCCTTCAGTTTTGATCGGATCTTTCTGAAACTTATATGTAAGGTGGCTGGAGATAAAATCTTGGATGAGTTCGAAAACAGGCCAAGTCAGCCCATTTATCATAGAGTTCTGTCCCTTTGATGGCTGAAAATGTTGATTTTTGACCTTGTCATTACCGTAGCCCCTTCAGTTTTGATCGGATTTTTCTGAAACTTATATGTAAGGTGGCTGGGGATGAAACCTTGGATGAGTTCGAAAACTGGCCAAGTCGGCTCATTTATTTTAGAGTAACATCCCTTTGATTGCTAAAAATGCCAAATTTTGACCTTGTCATCACCGTAGCCCCTTCAGTTTTGATCGGATCTTTCTGAAACTTATACGTGAGGTGGCTGGGAATAAAATCTTGGATGAGTTTAAATACTGGCCAAGTCTGATCAGATCTTTCTGAAACTTACATGTAAGGTGGCTGGGAATAAAACCTCAGGTGAGTTTGAAAACTGGCCAAGTCGGCACATTTATCATAGAGTGACGTGCCTTTGATTGCTGAAAATGCCTATTTTCGACATTGTTATCACTGCTGCCCCTTTAGTTTTGAACGGATCTTCATGAAACTTACAAACAAGGAAGTCAGGCAGAAAGCTTGGAGGAGTTTGAAAACTCTTGTTTTTGAACTTGTCATCACCATAGCCACTTCAGTTTAGATCGGATCTTCTTAGCAAGTCAGGAATAAAAGCTTGAATGAGTTTGAAAACCGGTGAGGTCAGCCTGTTTATCATAGAGTTAAATTCTACTTGATTTTCAGAAAATGCTTATCCTGTCATCACCATGTCCTCCCATAAAGCCTTCAGTAAAGGTTGGCACTTCCTTAAACTGAATCTGTTCGCTCAGGTGAGCGATACAGGACCAAGCTAGCTTGGTCCTCTTGTTTACCTTGTCATCACCGTAGCCCCTTCAGTTTTGATCGAATCTTTCTGAAACTTATATGTAAGGTGACTGGAGATAAAACCTAGGATGAGTTTGAATACCGGCCAAGTTGGCCCATTTATCATTGATTTACGTCCCTTTGATTGCTGAAAATGCCGATTTTTGACCTTGTCATCACCATAGCCCCTTCAGTTTTGATCGGATCTTTCTGAAACTTATATGTAAGGTGGCTGGGGATAAAATCTTGGATGAGTTCGAAAACAGGCCAAGTCAGCCCATTTATCCTAGAGTTCTGTCCCTTTGATGGCTGAAAATGTTGATTTTTGACCGTGTCATTACCGTAGCCCCTTCAGTTTTGATCGGATTTTTCTGAAACTTATATGTAAGGTGGCTGGGGATGAAACCTCGGATGAGTTCGAAAACTGGCCAAGTCGGCTCATTTATTTTAGAGTAACATCCCTTTGATTGGTAAAAATGCCAAATTTTGACCTTGTCATCACCGTAGCCCCTTCAGTTTTGATCGGATCTTTCTGAAACTTATACGTGAGGTGGCTGGGAATAAAATCTTGGATGAGTTTGAATACTGGCCAAGTCTGATTGGATCTTTCTGAAACTTACATGTAAGGTGGCTGGGAATAAAACCTCAGGTGAGTTCGAATACCGGCCAAGTCGGCACATTTATCATAGAGTGACGTGCCTTTGATTGCTGAAAATGCCTATTTTCGACATTGTTATCACTGCTGCCCCTTTAGTTTTGAACGGATCTTCATGAAACTTACAAACAAGGAAGTCAGGCAGAAAGCTTGGAGGAGTTTGAAAACTCTTGTTTTTGAACTTGTCATCACCATAGCCACTTCAGTTTAGATCGGATCTTCTTAACAAGTCAGGAATAAAAGCTTGAATGAGTTTGAAAACGGGTGAGGTCAGCCTGTTTATCATAGAGTTAAATTCTACTTGATTTTCAGAAAATGCTTACCCTGTCATCACCATGTCCTCCCATAAAGCCTTCAGTAAAGGTTGGCACTTCCTTAAACTTTGAATCTGTTAGCTCAGGTGAGCGATACAGGACCAAGCTAGCTTGGTCCTCTTGTTTATACAAAAATCGTAAATAAAATGCATTTTAGCTGTCATATGATAAATAGAATCTTGCATTCATGTTCATGTATTTTTGAATTTATTAAACGAGTTGAGGAAAAGGGATAAAATGCGAGGCTTTATTCATGTTCATGTATTTTTGAATTTATTAAACTGGTTGAGGAAAAGGGATAAAATGCTTGGCAAAGCCTCACTTTTTATCCCTTTTCTTCAACTCGTTTAATAAATTCAATAATACATGAACACTCATGTAAGATCCTCTAGTCGTATATAGTTAATAGTATATTATGATTGTATGATTTTACAGATAATATGACAGATGCTGACTGGGAAAAAACTGTTATAGCTTATGAGCCAGTATGGGCTATAGGTACTGGGGTGACAGCAACACCAGATCAGGCCCAAGAAGTACACGAGAAGTTACGAGCGTGGCTTAGTGAAAATGTCTCGCCAGATGTAGCAAAGTCTGTTAGGATTATATATGGAGGTATCACTTATCCCTTATCGAGCTGAATATGGTAGTCCCTATCTTTACAACAGTGTAGATCCAGTGTAGAGAAGCCATCTGGTTAGGATCCACACTGTTTTGTCATGAAGTTTGTGAAATGAATGGATATTCACCACAACCTCTTCACACAGCTTTTGATATTATAATGTTATTAATCAAGTAATTTTGTATTGGCCAAGGTACAGGTCCGAGGTCTGCTGCATTGGCCCGAGGCCGTAGGACGAGGGCTAATTCAGCTGACCCAGGACCTGTAACTGGGTCAATGGAAAATTACTTGATCAATGGCAATTTTATTAATTGTCACAATTAAAAAAAAACATGATTATTGATTTTTTGACCTCAGTTAATATTGGTTGACCTGGTGTTAATATGAAAGACCTCCGATCAATACAGGATAGTCAATTAATAAAGCATTTTAAAGATGGATCCCAGTAATGTACAGTTTATATAGAAAAATGACCATAAATGGTCAATTTTCTATATAAGTAATCTATACATTTTTGTTTGTAAACAGGGTTCTACCTGTTCAGTAGGGCCAAAATTTGGCCCCATTTCCAATGCCAAATAGCCTCAATGTTTCCCAATTCAATTTCACCATATTTTTCCCCCAAATGTGAAGAGAGAAAGCAACCACAAAAGGAAACAGAAAACAATACTTTAGATGGTAAAGATTGAATAGTCAAGATGAAAATTGACCACAGCCGAGCTACTTCACTGCTTAACCCTTATCTTGCTGTTCACGACAACCCCTATCTTTGCAAACAGTGTAGATCCAGATCAGATGGCTTCTGAAGAAGCCATCTGATCAGGATCTACACTGTTTGGCATTCAGTTTATGTATTTGTAGCAATAAATTACATCAGGTAATTTGATTGGTTGAAATGGGTGTGACTTAAATGAATATTCAGCAAGATAAGGGTTAACTACCAAATTCATAAGACTATAATGAGCAAAACTTCATTGTCCTGACATTTCTCAGATGAAATGGGTGTGACTTAAATGAATATTCAGCAAGATAAGGGTTAACTACCAAATTCATAAGACTATAATGAGCAAAACTTCATTGTCCTGACATTTCTCAGATGAAATTGTCTTCCCAATTTTGGTGTTTTGTCGATATTTTTTCCCTCGTTTTGCCCAGGGGCCTTTTCCCAAAATTAGTGGATCAAGCCCTGCACTCAGACACAACACGGTGGTTTAGCTAGCACAGTTTCTTCTTTAGACCCCAACAATAGTGTTACAAATAGGATGGGGTGCACTTTATCAACAGGGCTGGAACATTCCTCTCACTAGACGCATTTGTGGTGTAGTGGTTATGCTACTTGCCTTGTAAACCAGGGGACGCAGGATCGATCCCGGGCTTCTCCAGACTTACGGATGAGTCTGTTAACCAAGGTCTCGTCTCCGTATAACCTTAGCTGTTGATGAGACATAAACGCCAACACTCACTCACTCACCAATCATCCACTTGTCATTTGTGATGATGAGTAAAGATTTTGTCACTTCGCTATGAAATTTCCCAAAATGTACATACTGTACCCTTGGTCAGGCAGGAAGAATGAAATTTTGAAGAATTTTCCAGCCTTGAATTCAAGTAATTAATGGGTGGGTATGGCTAAATTAATTTATTCAGCAGGATAAGACTTAAGATTTAATATTTAGGATAACACACCAGGGTCCATTTGTTCTAAACTAATGACATTGGAAGTTAACATATCGTTAAAACTTTGATCATTTAATATGGCAAATATGTTAGTATTTTTTCTGAAAAAAATGTGAGCACCTTTTGCAAATGCAAAAACTGCTCACATTTTTTTTTCAGCAAAAATAACAGAATTTCAGATATTGTACATGCTAGAACAGTTTTCAATTTGAACTAATGAGCTCGTTAAAGGTGCATTATTGAGCTATCCGGAAAAAATGCTTCCAAAAATAAATTACATATAGCTGGTATTTTTCTTTAAAACAATACAAATGAATGCATTTTATGCAAAAATGAGAACAATTATGATGACAGGTAAACGAATTTGAGAGGGATCCCTAACTAGGTTTCGAACACTAGTTAGATCTATTTTTAGTTGGTGACAAAAATAGAATCCCCATATATGACGTTATGTGATTTTCATTTTTGGCCTTGTTTGCTTAGGCCATGCCTGAATCGGAAAAAAATATGACGCTGAATACCATGCCATAAGTATTGACACTCAGAGACGATACTGTCGCCATGTATGTGTAAAGTGACAGATTTATTTTTAGAACAGAAATTCCGAACACATGTTCAGAGCGAAGGGTAAACACGAATGAAAACGCCCATTTTCACAAAGTTCTGAAGCTGTATTTGGCTCCAAAAGTTTACACATGACAAAGGAGTATGCATTGAAGATAAAAACAAGAAAAAAATTTTGAGACCCGGTAGCTCAATAATGCACCTTAAAGCCAACGAGGTTTTGGTCAACTGGACCCAGTGGGCGAACACTAATGTCTGGGAATTATCCGGGAAATGTCTGGGAATTGTCCTGGAAATGATCGGGAAATTAGGGGTAGTGGTGCGTTATCCCTAATATCTCCACTTTGGGTGGTCAGAAATTAATAAAATTAGTATCAAGTAAAATTTTTAGCTCCATTCTAAAAGATAACAAAAAATAATTTACTTTGTTAACGTTTTAGGGGTCCATTTTTTAAGTTAATTTGGCCGGGAAATTCTCGGATTTTGTCCGGATTTTGTGGTAGTGGTGCATTAACCCTAATATCTCCATTTTGGCTGGTCAGAAATTAATAAAATTAGTATCAAATAAAAATTTAAGCTCCATTCTAAAAGATTATTAAAACATATTTTTCATTTTGAATATTTTAGGGGTTCATTTCTGAAGTCAATTTGTCCGGGAAATTCCCGATTGTGTCCTGGATCTTGCGGTAGTTGTGCATTTTCACAATATCTCGGTTTGTGGTGATCACTCATTAATAACAATTGATATATGTTAAGATTTTAAGTTCAATTATAAAAGAATATAAAAAACTTTTTATACACCTCATTGAGGCAGTTCTCGGACATTTCCCGGACAATTCCCGGACATTTCCCGGACATTTCCCGGACAATTCCCGGACATTAGTGTGCACCGGACCCAGTGCAATATAAACCAGCACATGACAAAAACCTACAATTAGATGTGAAAAAAACTGATCAGCCTGCACATATATGTAATCTGATAAGAGCCTTTGCTGATTGATTGCCCCAGGGTTATCCAAAATGAGAGGGATGACAAAGGTTGGTGGTGCTTAACCCTTCTCTTGCTGAATATTCAGTTAAGCCACACCCATTTCTGACTTTGAACCAATCAAATTACTTGATATAATTTATTGCTACAAATTCACAAACAGAATGCCAAACAGTGTAGATCGTGATCAGATGGCTTCTTCAGAAGCCATCTGATCTGGATCTACACTGTTTGCAAAGATAGGGGTTGTCGTGAGTGAGTGAGTGTTTGAGTTTTTCGTCCCACCAACAGTTAAGGTCATACAGAGACGGGACCTCGGTTTAAAGACTCATCTGAAAGTCTGGAGAAGCCCAGGATCGATCCTCCCACCAACAGCTAAGGTCATACAGAGACGGGACCTCGGTTTAAAGACTCATCTGAAAGTCTAGACAAGCCCGGGATCGATCCTGGTTTACAAGGGGAGTAGCGTAACCACTGCACCAGGGAGGCTTCTAAGGGGTTGTCGTGAACAGCATGATAAGGGTTAAGCTTATTTGCATAAAATTTTATGGTGCTTTAAATTTTGTAAGAACCATTATTTTTCAGTGCATTCTTCAAGAGAGTGCTTCTCAGTATTATCTATTTGTTGAAATAATCTGTTTGGAAAGTATTCTGACCTTTTCAGTCCACCTTTTAAGAGTTGAGCAAATTCTGTATTCCGATAACAAGGCGAGGGTTGTGGCCACGTAAAATCGATTTAAGCCTCCAGTGGAATTCCTTATCAGCTGACCGTTCCGATGCGTTTTTTTTGTCGTGGTTTATTTTTGATATGGTTTGTCGCTTATATTATTTTATTTTGGATAGCCTATTGGCCATTTTGTGGGAAAGTAACTGTCCTTTTGGCTTTCCGCTGTTGATGTTTCCATTGGGGTCTTTCCTGTTCCCATATGTTTTATTCATTTCGATAAAACATCCCATACCTGTGATAATTGTTTTAATATCAAATATAACTACCCATCACTACAATTATAGCCTTTTCACCAGACGCAGGTCTGGGACAGTCTGACACAAAAAAAAATCTAGCCAGAAATGCCACTGGCATGTCCCTTTTCCCGTGACCTCCCCAGCGTCGAGTCCTGATTGGTCGCTGATGTCACATGACCTATCAGACCAATAGGCAGACGATACAGGTCACGTGACCGCGATTTTCGCGCCGAGAAGGTCATTATTTTTTCAGACTTGCTTGGGATAGGATCGTCAAACTACATTCCATGGAAGAATGAATAAACGGATAAGTGTTTTATTCTTTTTTGATTTTGCACTTACCTGAGTTTCCACAACGTACTTAGGCTTTTTAAGCTTACTGTTTATTCCGAAATTCTTAGAGACTTTATTTCGCGTGTTTCTGCCGACATTACATGTGTAGTGGTTGTCCGCCATTTTGAATTTTCACTTGGAAGTTTTGTTTATCATGTGATCAACCGTTTTTGGTTTTTGATAAGCACCACACTTCTTTTCATGTTATGTGCCAGGGTATACGCTCGTATTATTCCTGGTAATGTTTTAATAGAAGTCGGCGTTGTGGAAACTTAAATTGCCAGAAAAGAGGACGTTTTTTGTGCGTGTTCCTTCCACTTCCGGTATCGGAAGACGTTGTATCGCTGAATAAAAATTCTCAGCATTAATTTAGTTTTGAACATGTGCAAGACCCGTCTTCGTTTAGCACTTATAAATCCCACGAGGCAGATGGATAATATTCAGGTCCCTTTGTGGCCTTTCTATAGTATCTTCTAAACAGAATCCATCCAATTCGTGTGGGTCACTTTTGCCGAATCAAGATGAGCCAGTCTATGTCCCCTCCTCCCATTTGGGCCTGGGTTGACTAGGATAGGTTCGTCTACCGCCCCGTAGAGACCCTGCTCATAATTGCGGGGACTCCGGGGTGCGGGGAACCTATGCCCAAAAATTTTTTCCGAATCCATGTTACATACGAATTTTGGTACGGTTCCGATCCCGGTTTTTATCGGGTAACCTTTCCGGACCTTCGGTACTTAGTTTACCTTGGTCATATGCTTCTTTCCTCTTATTGTGATAAATTTTTGTTATCATAATCATTAAATTGGATTGTTTTCCCTTGTAAAACATACAGACTTGGGCATCGTTTATTGGAATACCGTGACTATTGCAAGTGAGTCCGGGACGTTTCGGTACGGAGTTGTTTCGGCCTGGGTCGTTTTCGGCCCGAATTTGCACCTGGATCGATTCGGCCTATTTCGGTGGGTCGTTTCGGCCTTGTGTCGATTCGGCCTTGGGTCGATTCGGCCTTGATCGTTTTAGGCACGGCTCCTTGAATGCTCAATTTTGATTCGGCAATTTCGCATGTTCAGTGCACGATACACAATAAAGGGCCTAACACTGGGGAAGTTTAATTGAGTCTCGAGTGTTTTGCCCCTAGAGCTGAATCTGGGCCTAGTGAATTATCCTCTGGGGATATATCAATACTCAGAGGTTGGTCTTTTTTCGTCTTTATTAATTAGCGATTATGAGAAGGACATATTTAGAGCCTCATCACCTATTGATTCTAAAACTATAAGCGGACCATGTCTTCCCAACGTTTTCAGAATCAAGCTTCAAGACCGGGGGCACTCGTGCGAAAAGAACTTGGAACATTGGTTCTAACAACAAAAACCATCAATTTTTTGTTCTTATGAAATTCCAAAATTCTACCCAGATTCAGACTCTGTATATATGACGTCAGGGAAATTGGCATTACTTCCTGTTTCGACGCTCTAACATTGGAGCTTCTTACCAGGACTATTATTAAGTGGGTTCTCATTATGACTGGTATTCTAATTCTACCCACTTTACCTTCAAACAAGAGCATTCCGACCATATAGCTGCTATTCTAATGCTTTTGTTTATTTCCCGGTCATTTTTTCACATGCCATGGCTGTCTACCACCATGTTGCATGTTTGGCGCAACTCTGCTCTTGATAACTGGTTCAGTTTTTACTGAGCATAGTAAATGAAAACTTAGAGCCTCAGCGCCTCTTGATTCTAAAACTATAAGGGGACCATGTCTTCCCAACGTTTTCAGAATCAAGCTTCAAGACCGTGGGCACTCGTCTTTTTTGAAGTCTTCGGAGAGCGTATCAAGTACAGGTACCGCAACCAAGAGACGCTCTTCGACTACTTCCGATGACTTTTAAGTGCTTATCACCCTCGACTAGAAGATCTCAATCAGTCCTCGTCTACTAATAGATCATTCTCAGATCAGGGTACACGGTCCTTTCGTTCCAGAGGTCGGACTGGAACGAAATCTCCCAATAGAGGAAGACACAAGTCTAACAAATGACTTTCTTCCTTCCCCTCCTCTTCATCTTCTCCCAGTAGGAGGCGAGCTATTTCAGTTCTATCAAGCCTTGGCTTCTTTTATTAAATATTTTTTGAGTTTTTATGAGTTGTGAGAAAGGGTTACTGGATTGCGTTCGTTAGGAATCCTTTCTCTTTCTCACATGCTAATACTATTTCTGGTAAATAGTATCAAGAAAAGAAATCTTTTTATTGGAAGAGGAAGGGTTCTTCTCCAAAAGAAAGCCGTGTAAGTAGAAAAATTTCTCCTTTCCCCAGGCTTCTACAGGCGGATCTTTCTGTTCGAGAAGAAAATGGGAAAATCGACTCATCATCGAGTTCTCACACTTAACACAGATGATGCAAGTCGATCATTTCAAAATGGAAACTTCGTCCTCGATTAGTCAGGTCAATTCTCCCAAATTCGGGGACGATTTCCGTAGTTTTAAAGGACGCTTACCTTCACATCTCCATCCATAGGTCATTACGCAAATTCCTTCGTTTCACCTTGGATGGAATTTTGTGTATCAGTCCGTTGCCTTTCCTTTGTTGGATTTGTCAACGGATCAATGAAAAGAAAAGAAGAAAATGGGAAAATCGACTTCTCACACTTAACAAGATGATGCGAGTCGATCGTCTCAAAATGGAAACTTCGTCCTCGATTAGTCAGGTCAAATTTCCCAAATTCGGGGACGATTTCCGTAGTTTTAAAGGTCGCTAGCCTTCACATCTCCATCCATAGGTCATTACGCAAATACCTTTGTTTCACCTTGGATGGAATTTTTGTGTATCAGTCCATTGCCTTTCCTTTGTTGGATTTGTCAACGGATCAATGTTTTCCCTGTTCACCAACTTAATGGAAATTAATTAAGCAGCTCTCATCATAGAATTAGGCCCCAATCTCGTGTAGTGTTTCGATCATGGGTTTTGTCTTCATTTTTACAGATACTGTTTATCATACCTTGTCCTAACGTGTACAGGTTATTGTGAATTTAGATTTCATACACTTTATCGAGAAGTTGAAATTGACTCTACCTCAAAGATACTTCTCAAAATTTTTTCACGCCCCGAAAAACTTTCGATTTATGTCAGGGGTTTGTTTCCCCTTTTTAGAACTTAGTAATTGGATCCAGTTTCCCTGGACAATCTCATCTTAGACCTGTCCAGTTTATTTTTGCTAATATTATCACTGGAAATACCATACAGTCTAAAGGAGCAATAAATTCCATTATCAAGATTGCTCTCTACGATTTATGAATCCCTCAGTATCAAATGGGGTCTCCTCTTTTAGAGACTATTCCCTATTTGTTTTTTCGCATGCCAGCCTTTCAGGTTGGTTTCCCACTTCGAACCTCAGGGATTAGTTGTTCAGGGAACGTGGGGCCTATATTAGGCGGGGCTATATATATATATATATGTGTGTGTATGCGTATATGTATGTATATATGTATATGTGTATAAACATTCTGAAACTTCAGAAAAATTTCCTTGGTTTATCAGTTCTTCATAGCTCCAAACTGAGGAACAGCTTCATTATTGTTACTCCAGACAAATGAATAGTGTAGTTTTTCTACTTATCAGGGAGTGACTCATTACTCTTCCCTGTTGGCTTTTACATGGAAGATTATAACTTGGTGTCTTCAGGAAGGTATGTCTATCCTTGTCGGACACCTCCAGGGCAGATTATGTCATTGGGATCGCCCCTATAGACCAGTTCACCATCCGTTCTCTACAGGGCGTTTTCTCAAATGGAGAGAACCTTTATTGGGCCTTTTTTAATCAAATGTCCAAACAACTCGGTTCTCCAATCAACTTCCTTTGTGTTTCAAGTTTCAGATCACCTGGAACGTGCAGTTGATTTAAAATCTCTAGATTGGGGGAATCTTTTACATATGCGTTTACACCATTCAACTGAATTCCTCTAGTTCTAGGTAAAAAATTCAAGCGTCCAAAAGCCGAGCCATTCTGATTACGCCTCCTATGGCCTCAGAGATCTTGGTTTTTTAGTCATTCTGAGCCTAGTCTCAAGACTTGCAACCTGTCTTCCAGTAGTTCCAGATCAAATATCTAAAAGGTGTGGGTCAAGCATTCCGTTTCAATCCAGAAATGCTTTACTTACACATCCAGATGTTGTCAGGAATCAAACCAGAGGTAGACACTTTTCTGGTTTCTCTGCCGAGTGTATCTTCAAATATAGAAAGATCTCCACTCTCAAGTTTTACTCTGGAAGATGGAAGATATTTTCTAGTTGGTGTAGAAAAAGGGAAATAAATCCAGACAATTCCTCTAGGGAGGTTTTTTACTGGATTTCTTTTTCTGTCTGTTCTCTACCCTTCAATTTCTATTTCATCTAAGAGAAGGGTACAGTTCAGTAATCTCCAACATGTTAAAATTTTAGTCGGCTTCACACTTTTTCATTAAACCCTACCATCACCAGCTTATTAAAGGGGTTTTTTCACTATGCCGACAGGTTTTCAGGACTTTGAATCCAAATGGAATCTTGCATGGGTGTTGTGGTCTTTTCTAAACCACCTTACGATCCGGTGAATTCAGCTTCTTTTATTCATTTGATAGTCAAGCTGTATTTCATTTGACATTTGCTTCAGTTCGTAGAAGTTATAGTCATGCTTTGCCAATTACAGAGGGTTGTTTTCAGGTATGAGAAGAACAATGACTTCTTTTTCTCTTCTCATTCAACCTATTTTTGTTTCAGGCTATAAATAACCTTGTCTGAAACTACTATTTGTCCTGTCATTTCCAGGATTCGTGGATTGTAGGCTAATGTGAATTTTTTGTATACATTAGAATGTTTAAAACGTTTCGAGATTATCATGAGAATTTTTTCTTTTCAATGAAGGGGTTTTGGATATATTTCTGACCATCCTTGATTGCAAAGTGGATTTGTTAAGTGATAAAGCTTCTACCAGTATATGCTAATTTCACTTCTGCCCTATTATCATTCAGAATACAGTATGAGGTTAGAACCTTCTACATTTTGGGCATATTGGAACTCCGTTTTTTCTTCAGAATGTTTTTTCTTACTGCGTAATGGATGTTCCAACGCTACTTTTCATCCCTTCACCTAAGGTGCTTGGTTCTCATTCGTAGTGGTACTCATTCCTTGGGTAGTTTAGTAGCTTCTCAATCTATTATGAGCAGCACTTATTTTGGGATTTTATTTTCCTTGGTTGTTTGTTAGCCTGTTTGAATAGGTATGAACCTTCTATTTTGACTCCGGTTCCTGTCCATTTATCTTCTCCACTTGTAAATTTTGGATTTGGATCCCTTGCAGTCATGGTGGATACTCTCTTACATTACCATCATTGGATGGTTTTAAAAGGGGTATAAACAACCAAGGTTGGAGGAGTTAGGTATGTGTAACTTTATTTTTCATCCAACCCTCCACTTGCTTTGAATTCAGGCTATAATTGTAGTGATGGGTAGTTATATTTGATATTAAAATGATATTTTTAATGTAAAATTAATTTTAATTAATGATATACCTACCCATCACTACAATGGTATGTCCCGCCTCCCAGCCCCGCCTGAAATATTTGTTTTCCTGAAAGAAATAATGACCTTCTCGGCGCGAAAATCGCGGTCACGTGACCTGTATCGTCTGCCTATTGGTCTGATAGGTCATGTGACATCAGCGACCAATCAGGACTCGACGCTGGGGAGGTCACGGGAAAAGGGACATGCCAGTGGCATTTCTGGCTAGATTTTTTTTTGTGTCAGACTGTCCCAGACCTGCGTCTGGTGAAAAGGCTATAATTGTAGTGATGGGTAGGTATATTATTAATTAAAATTAATTTTACATTAAAAATATCATTTTAACTGTATGAGGGAGATCTGCCATTGTGATGAGGGAGATGTAAAGAATATATAGGGGAAATCTAAGTTCAAATGAGGGAAACTCCAAAGTTTTACCAAAATTTAGCAGAAATTGGGCAAAAATTAGCACCAAACTGAGGGAGGCTCCCTCCTGATGAAGGAGGTATCTTAGGTCTGACATCCGTGAAATGTAGTGCATTTTTTGTTATCTCCAAACTAGTTATATTTCTGACGAAAATTTGTGATTATTCTTTTATATTCTCTCCAAACACAGGTTGTGGGGTGCTTGTTACAACTGCCATTTTGAGGCAGTTCTTACTAGTACATGTACCCACAACCTATGTTTTGGAGCAGAAACAAGAAAAATAATGAATTCCCCTGTAAACCCCAGTTTCCTCTATATAAAGTGGGGTTTGGAGGGGTGTTCATAACACAGACTTGTTTACATGATGGTAGGTTGGTTGGTTGAATTGGAATTTAATGGCCCAGTCGACACTATTTAGGTCATTTTTGAAAGTTGATTTTTTAAATCAAGTTTCTTTGTCATTACATTTCTACTTCCGGTACTGGACCGCGTTGCTCCACTTCCGCTGTTCGTTCGCTGCATAAAATAGTCCAAATGAACTCTTGAAAATTAATTTTGCAGGCCGGCCCCGCATGGAACGTCTTTCAAAATATTTCAGTTTTCGAGACTTTATACGGATTGAATAAAATTGGCACAGAAAGACGAATTCTGAAAAGAAAACAGTACTCTGGAATTATTTTCCTACGCGCTTTTCGGTGATATTGATGTTTTACTCTTTCATCCCTGAGTTTCTAAACAGGACTCTTCTCGCTTTAAATATATTCTTATAGAAAAGGATTTCTGATTAATTCACTGACAGGATGACAAACAGTGTACATGTTGATTCTGGCGAGACGTTCTAGCTACGTGCCGTCATATCAGGATCTACAAGGTTTGCATAGATACAGTGTATTTCTACCTCGGCATCTGCACCGGTCTACAGGGTTAAAGGGGTTAGCTTATCACAACCCTTTACTGACCTACAATTTGCCTGCTTTCGAGAGCTCTAATATTACAAAACACGTGTTGTTTAAATAGCGTTTATATGAATTGCCAGGCTGCTTACGTCATGAAAAGGAAAAACCGATATCTTAATATAGCTCCACGCGGTCAAGTGACGACTTTCGGACAAACAATTAATGCAGGTGTATTCTTTCGTACCCAAAATGAATAATTTTCAGGCGAAAATTTGTGATACAGGTCTTATTTATACGTCAAATATAGGTTGTAGATACTCATTAGAACCTCATAGAGGCGAATCTAACGAGTACCCACAACCTATGTTCTGGAGCTGAAATAAGACAAATATTGAATACCCCAGTAAACCCTGCATGGTTTTCTCTATAAAATGTAGATTATGGAGATGTTCATTTCACGGAATTAATTCACGAAAATAATGAGGCCTAATTGGCCGAAACTAGCTAGTCTGGCCCAGAAAACTATACAGTCCATACATTAAACCCTTAAAATGCCGAGAAAAACTACACCTGAAAATGTCATCCGTCTGCTTATGACATCTGCTGATCTTCTTGCAAACTTTTTAATTTTTTTTTCATCCAGGAAAACAGTGTGGACCCAGCCGAGATCAGACTGCTCCTAGAGGGACAGTCTGATCTGGGTCCACACAATGTTTGCCAAAAAAAAAAAAACAACAAATGAGTTTTGAAGTAACCGGCAGACGACAAAGCAGACGACTGTTGTCGTGATTGGCGTCTTACAGGTTAAGTTCTTTAGTGTATTCTTTGCTTCCAAAGGATTCATTGTTAACGTGATGTATACGCACAGGTCAATTAATTCAAACATTGTGACTTTTTACGTCTGTAAAATCAAAGTTTTTGGATAATTGATTGCATTATTATTATTATCGGTTTTATATAACCACAAAGAAACAAAACAAACTCCAAAGCAGCAACAGCAGTTTTGTTCAGAAGAAAGCAATGAAGAAAACCCATCCTTACTTTTCTCAGACCCAGACAAATTTGCATGAAATGCGGCCCCGCCCATTGGGTCGGGGCTTGAAGAAACAGATGGGTTGCATGATGCTTCCACGAAGAGCTGAAACCGACCGCACACGAGTACTGCTGGTAAACCGCTTAGAGGATCAAAGTCTGCCCAGGCAAAGCGATGCAAGGCCATGCTTATAAACCCTATTGGTTTCATTGGGCAGCAGGGCTTGAGATGTCATTTCATCTCAATGTAGGGTAAAAGTCTCACAAAATTGGGAGCAACATCTCCAGAATGACCTATACAGTGTTGACGCGGACATTAAACCTCAAATCAAACAAACAAACAAACAAATGAAATGTTGAATCCTGTTTTCTGGGAAAAATAAGAAGCTCTGTCATTCAGATAAGACAAAAGATGCAGATAAAATGACAAACAGTGAAGACTAGATTAGACTGACAAGAAGCAGTCTGAACTTGGTCTGCACTATTTGCTTAGACCAGGATCGTTTCTATAGATGTGATAAAAATAAATAGATAAATAAATGTCCAAGCCTCCGTGACCTAAATGGTAAGAGCGCTGACTCACAACTCTATGGTTCAAGTCTTGCTCAGACCACATGTGAGAGGAAGGACCGGTAGTTTCTCTTCGGGTACTCCGTTTTGGCTCACAGGCTGGCAATAAGTCAAATAATCTTTAAAGAACCGTAAAACCGAACAGAAGATGTACTGGACACCACAAAAGGTTTTTTATCTCTGAACATGAAACAATTGGTGAAATACGCAAAGAGATAATGGTTTCACCTGTCAGATTATGCATTTACATCGCATTTCGTACCCATTTGTTTGTCCGAAATTGATGACGTCACAGCCACGCTGCAGGATGCTAAAATTAGTGCCGTCTATTAATAGTTCATTATTGGAATTCGAGTTCCGTACTTTAGCAAATAGTGAAGACACCGATCAGACGCAACATTCTGTGGCCTCTAATCTATCTTAACTGTTTCCAATTGTCACAGTATTGAAACAATGTATGGGTTAATGTTTTTAGGACCCCGTACAGGTGGGAATAAACGTATTTTAATTCGCCTTGTGTAAACGCGGCGTCTGACCAGAGTTATAATGTCTAAATCAAATGGTTTAAAAATGATCTTTTTTGTCAAGTTATTCTCCTTTTAATGTCCCGACGCCCGAAGGAACATAGCTCCAAGCAGCTGCACAACGTATGTACATCGTTGTGTCAATGCGACGTTGCTAAGACATCATGTGCCCGCTAGGAGAACTTCTCTGTAAGATTATTAGCAGATATGTAGTGAGCTAATTTAGAAATTTATGGTTGGACCATGAACAAATTGGCAGGCACGTTTATCTTTCTTTCTTCCGTATTTTATTCGTGGGGGTAGTTGGGTGAGAATATAAGAATCTTATATGGGTGTGAGGGGTGGATGGAAAATTCCGTCCCGCGGGGCACTGTCTGGCATCACGAGGCTTGCCACCCCTCTATCCACCCCTCACACCCAAATAGGATTCTTTTTCTTGCATACCTTCCATTTCTATTGCAAATTTTTAATGCTACTGTCACTTCGGTTACCGACGTCCGCCATTTTGTGATGACACAACAGGAATGTTTAGTGACATCTCGCATGACGCCCCCGCGCATGAGGTTGTAATCAACCATTGCAGTGCATTTATCAAACACGCGATTATATTCGATTTGGGGTCGGAACACCAGGGTCAGAACATAAATTTCTATCCCAGGGTAAAATCACGGATTTCCTTGTCTGGTGTGCAAGAAAATGGCGATGTGTATCTTGTGTCACTGGGGAGTCCAGCTGACATTGACTTACAGTTGGGCAACACCTGCTGTCCTTGCAGCAGGTAACGTTAGAGTGAGGGAGTGTTGATATTTCTTCTGTTTCTACACTTCCATTCATTTTCCTCTTTCTCCTCTGTCCCGAACTTTCATCTTCTCTACAACGGCCCTGCCCATCGGGGCTTGAAGAAATATATGGGCTGCATGATGCTTCCATGCAGAGCTGAAACCGACCCGCACACGAGTACTGGTAAACTGCTTAGAGGATCTAAGCCTGCCCAGGCAAAGCGGTGCGAGTCCATGCTTATGAAACTTGTTGATTTCACTGGGCTGCAGGGCTTGAGATGTCATTTCATCTCAATGTCGGGTAAAAGTCCCACAAATTGGAAGCAACGTCTCCAAAATGACCTTTACAGTGTCGACGGGGACGTTAAACCTCAAATCAAACAAGCAAACAAACAAACAAACAAACAAACAAATCATCTCCTCTACTGTCTCTTCTATCTCTTTTCCCCCTTTCTCTTGGAGAAGACAAAAATGATCCACTAGGGTTGACCTGTCGTTAAACTCAAAACAATCGATGAATCATTTTTTCTTTTTGTCGAATTTTTTAACCCACTTGGACCTTGTCAAATCAGAACCAGAATCAGAATTGTAACTGGTGACACGTCAAATGTCATTCATACACCAGGGCCTGTGATATGGGAAGTCAGTCTCTATATTTTTTTTTCAACAAAATATCTAGATAACTGCTTGATCTACGACTAACATTGTTATATAATAATTATTCCTCATAAATCAACTTTCCTCAGTACTTTCAGTACTTGGATTGATGGTAGGTTTTGTGCTGCGTCACATAAGCAACATCAAGAGAAAACGTCTTCAAGCATACGCATGCGGTAAAAAAAAAAAGACTCAGATCAGTGGATGAACTCGCTCAGAATCCACTTTCTTGCACACCAGATAAGGAAATCTGTTGTTTTAGCCTGGGATAGAAATTATGTTCTTGCACACCAGACAAGGAAATCCGTGATTATAGCCCCGCTTTGAAAAAGTGGGGGCTATATTGGATTTGGCTTGTCCGGAATTCCGTCTGTCTGTCTGTCTGTCTGTCTGTAATATTTTATTGTCCGGAATTCCGTCTGTCTGTCTGTCTGTCTGTAATATTTGATAGTGGGTACCTTGTTACCGCAACTCCTCTTACAGTTCTAGGTCAATCCTTTTGAAACTTTACAGGTGTTTTCATATAGGTCTGAAGATGTGCATATTCTTTTTTCATTATCCTTAAATAATTTTTTTCACTTATTTCACCTTTTTTAACTTAGACAATTTTTGAGATGTACTAATGTTAAAATGTATAGGGAGTAGCTACCTTGTTACCGCAACTCCTCTTACAGTTCTAGGTCAATCCTTTTGAAACTTTACAGGTGTTTTCATATAGGTCTGAAGATGTGCATATTCTTTTTTCATCATCCTTAAATATTTTTTTTCACTTATTTCACCTTTTTTAACTTAGACAATTTTTGAGATCTACTAATGTTAAAATGTATAGGGAGTAGCTACCTTGTTACCGCAACTCCTCTTACAGTTCTAGGTCAATCCTTTTGAAACTTTACAGGTGTTTTCATATAGGTCTGAAGATGTGCATATTCTTTTTTCATTATCCTTAAATAATTTTTTTCACTTATTTCACCTTTTTTAACTTAGACAATTTTTGAGATCTACTAATGTTAAAATGTATAGGGAGTAGCTACCTTGTTACCGCAACTCCTCTTACAGTTCTAGGTCAATCCTTTTGAAACTTTATAGGTGTTTTCATATAGGTCTGAAGATGTGCATATTCTTTTTTCATTATCCTTAAATAATTTTTTTCACTTATTTCACCTTTTTTAACTTAGACAATTTTTGAGATCTACTAATGTTAAAATGTATAGGGAGTAGCTACCTTGTTACCGCAACTCCTCTTACAGTTCTAGGTCAATCCTTTTGAAACTTAACAGGTGTTTTCATATAGGTCTGAAGATGTGCATGTGCTTTTTTCATTATCCAAAACTTATTTTTTAACTTAGACAAGGCGTAGGTACCTTGTTAGGGATTTAACCCTCTCACAAGTCTTTACCTTTAATTCATGAGTCTTTTCCTCTGACAGGGCTATAGCGGGGCTATAGTCAGATCCTCTGACAGTTCTAGTTTTACCCTGGGATAGAAATTTATGTTCTGACCCTGGTGTTCCAACCGTAAATCGAATATAATCGCGTGTTTGATAAATGCACTGGTTGATTACAACCTCATGCGCGGCGGCGTCATGCGTGACGTCACTAAACATTCCTGTTGTGTCATCACAAAATGGTGGACGTCGGTAACCGAAGTGACAGCAGCATTAAAAATTGGCAATAGAAATGGAAGGTATGCAAGAAAAAGAATTCAATATGGGTGTGAGGTGTGGATAGAAAAATCCGTCCCTCGGGATCACTGTCCGGCATCACTCGACAAGCCTAGTGATGCCGGACAGTGACCCTTGGGACGGATTTTTCTATCTACCCCTCACACCCATATAAGATTCTTATATTCCTTCCCAGAGGGCTCACGTGTTTGATATGCACTGGTTGAATAATAATAATTAGCCCCGCCCATCGGGGCTTGAAGAAATAGATGGGCTGCATGATGCTTCCACGAAGAGCTGAAACCGACCCGCACACGAGTACTGGTAAACTGCTTAGAGGATCTAAGCTTGCCCAGGCAATGCGGTGCGAGTCGGCCTGTCCATGCTTATAAACACTATTGGTTTCATTGGGCGGCAGGGCTTGAGATGTCATGTCATCTCAGTGTCGGGTAAAAGTCCCACAAAATTGGAAGCAACGTCTCCAAAATGACCTTTACAGTGTTGACGGGGATGTTGAACTTCAAATCAAACAAACAAACAAACTCTGGTTGAATAAGACTTCATATGCTTAGTGGTTAATGTTGATTTCACAGCACTGTTACACAACATCATTAAACATCACGCCATTGTCATCACAGTATGGCGGATTACGACAACATTATTAAAAATCAATGCCCAGAAATGAAGGTATGCAAGAAAAAGAAACTTGCATGGTGTGAGGGTAGATAGAAAATCCCTCGGGATCAGTCTGGCATTACGAGACAAGCCACGCGCAAGCCTCATGATGACATACTATGACTAAGGCTGACACAATTAATAGTATAATCGATTAATTGATCGATAAATTCCACAAAAATGATTATCATTTCTGATTTGCTTTTAATCGATTACTTGATATGTACAATTTACTACCTAAAGTTATGCCTAAAATAGCGGGATGAGTGGCAAACAGTGCAGACCCTGATGAGACGCCGCTGTTTGCTCAGGCCTGTCTGTTCAAATATACATATGGTAATGGGCAACATATGGTAAGAGTCATTCTCAGACAGAAAGCCAGACAGATAAAATTATGACAAAAAACTTAGCGATTAATAGTCGATTATCGATTGCAATGACATGACTGATAATAGATTATCTTTTCAGCTCCGATTAGCCTGCCCTAACTGTGACCCTCGAAACAAATTTTCCTATCCACCGCCCACGTCAACAACATCTGAAAATTGTTGTAATTGGCATTTTATGGGTTAAATACCATTCAGCAAAGCCTTTTTGTTGAGCCCTTGTTGAGAACTGAGTTTCTGTCTCCATATGACCATATCTGTTGATTGGTCCTGAAACCCAAACACACATACACACACTCATTGGAACGGGTGATTTTTTTACCCATTTTGTACGGGAAAGCCCAATAGGGATATTGGCAAATAGTGCGGGCCCAGATCAGACACCACAGAATGCCACATCTGATCAGGACCTACCCTGTTAGCACTTTTTCGGACAGATTTTTGGGGTATATTTTCAATTGACCCAAAGTTACTAAGCGCAGTAGTGTTATGATGCTTATGTCCATGTGACTATCACCAATTTGTACCAAATACAGGTAACAGTTATTAACGGCCATGCTTTTCTTATGGTTGTGATTTGAGATTTAATGTCCCCATCAACACTGTACAGGTCATTTTGGGGACATTGCTTCCAATTTTGTGGGACTTTTACCAGACAGTGAGATGAAATGACATCTCAAGCCCTGTTGCCCAATGAAACCAATAGGGCTTATAAGCATTGACGGTGCGACACGCACCGGTTTGCCTGGGCAGGCTTAGATGCTCTAAGATTTACCAGTACTTGTGTGCGGCCGGTTTCAGCTCTGTTTGGAAGCACCAGACAGTGTAGACCAGGGGCCAGTTGTTCAAAACTATAGGCGTTGTTATTTAACGATTCTTTAAAACTTTGATCATTCAATATTGCAAATATACTAATATTTTTGCTGAAAAAAATGTGAGCAGCTTTTGCATTTGCAAAAGCTGCTCACATTATTTTTTCAGCAAAAATAACAGAATTTCAGATATTGGACTTGCTCTAGAACAGTTAACAATTTGACCACTAACGAGCTCGTTAAGCTTACGATGCTTTGAGTGACTGGCCCCTGAACAGATTCCGCCGAAAGTGGCATCTGATCAGGGTCTACACTGTTTCCTTAAAGAACAAGAATTTAAGGGTTAAATGAAATAGTCTCCCATGCATGATCATTTTTTTCGAGCCCACAACTCGGAGACAGTTGATTCACCAGTATTTTCAGTGCTTTGATTTTATTTATTTTATTCATTTTCAGGCTCTGTGACAAAAGAAAACTGCAGAGATCTTGCTGCCAAACCAGATATTGATGGGTTTCTTGTGGGCGGAGCTTCTCTAAAACCAGACTTTATTCAGATTGTAAATGCCAAGTCGTCAAAGGTGTAGGATTTGATTGAGATTTGAAAAATACATCATGAAAATACGCCTACAAGTGCATTGTAAACTTTACCACCGAAAAACGAAAATTTTGAAATGAAAAAGTGTGATATTTTACTTATTTCTGCTCAAAATATAGATTGTGGGTAACCATTAGAACCCAGATGCAGTTCCAACGAGTACCCACAATCTATACTTCAGAGCAGAAATAAGAAAAGTAAGGTTTACCCCTGTAAACTCCAGTTTTACTATATAAAAGTGGGGTTCATGGGGGTCAAAATTATATAGGCGTGCTTTCGTGATATTTTTCTTGAAAAAATATCTTGACATTTCAAATTGAGTGTCGTTTAGATTGGGTAGACCCAGACTTGGTTCAGATTGTAAATGCAAGGCAATTGGCTATTAACCCTTGTCCTGCTGAGCCTGGATATGTCTTACCTTTCAAACAATGAAGATCAAGATCAGATGGCTCTGATCCGGATCATCATTGTTTGTCAATCAGCTCATGAATTATGTCTCCCCCGAAAAAATTTTTTTCGGAGAGACATATTGTTTTTCCCCCGGGCGTCTGTCTGTCCGTCTGTCTGTCTGTCCGTCTGTCCGTCTGTCACACTTTCGTGTCCGCTCTGTAACTTGAAAACCGTTAGAGCTATCGTCACGAAACTTCATATAAATATTAATCATCATTAGACGACGTGCAGTGCGCAAGAACCATAACTCTCGCATTTATACTTTTTTGAATTATCTCCCTTGAAAGTTTGTTGGTATGTATATATGTATGGGCAAATCGTGTCCGGTCAATAACTTTCTTATTTTTTGATGGATTTTAAAATTACTCGGCAGAAATATTAACAACCATAAGCCGATGTGTGGTGCGCATGAGGCAGGTTGGTACCTCAAAGGTCAAGGTCATACTTAGAGGTCAAAGGTCAAAAAAGGGGCCTTTTTTTCGTATTTGGTCAATAACTTTCTTATTTTGAGATGGATTTTAAAATTACTTGGCATAATTATTAACAACCATAAGACGATGTGTGGTGCGCATGAGGCAGGTCGGTACCTCAAAGGTCAAGGTCATACTTAGAGGTCAAAGGTCAAAAAAGGGGCCTTTTTTTCGTATTTGGTCAATAACTTTCTTATTTTGAGATGGATTTTAAAATTACTTGGCATAATTATTAACAACCATAAGACGATGTGTGGTGCGCATGAGGCAGGTCGGTTCCTCAAAGGTGAAGGTCATACTTAGAGGTCAAAGGTCAAAAAAGGGGCCCTTTTTTCGTATTTGGTCAATAACTTTCTAATTTTGAGATGGATTTTAAAATTACTTGGCATAATTATTAACAATCATGAGACGATGTGTGGTGCACATGAGGCAGGTCCGTACCTCAAAGGTCAAGGTCATACTTAGAGGTCAAAGGTCAAAAAGTGGGCCTTTTTTCGTATTTGGTCAATAACTTTCTTATTTTGAGATGGATTTTGAAATTACATGGCAGAAATGTGAACCAATATAAGGCGATGTGTTGCGGGCATGACCCATGTTGGTACCTCAAAGGTCAAGGTCATACTTAGAGGTCAAAGGTAAAAAAAGGGGCCTTTTTTCGGGTTTTGTCAATAACTTGCCTATTTTTAAATAGAATTTGAAGTTACTTGGCAAACATGTTAACTATCATGGGACGATGTGTTGCATGCATGATTCAGTTTGGTACCTAAAATGTCAAGGTCATACATAGAGGTCAAAGGTAAAAAAGGGGCCTTTTTTCGTGTTTGGTCAATAACTTTCTTATTTTTAGATGGATTTTGAAATTGCTAGGCAGAAATGTTAACCACCATGAGATGATGTGTTGCTTGAATGACCCAGTTTAATACCTGAAAGATCAAGGTCATACATAGAGGTTAAAGGTAAAAAAGGGCCTTTTTGTGTTCTGTCAATAACTTTGTTATTATGCCCCCAACTTTGAAAAAGTTTGAGGGGCATATTGGTTCTGGTTCGTTCGTCCGTTCGTCCATCCATTAGGCTTTTGATGCATAGCATTACTAAAGAACCGTGTATGCTAGGGTTTTGAAATTTCATATATGGATTCCTCATTGAAAATTAGCTGACGCGTATTTTTTTTCTCGTCCGGAATATGCCCCTTTCAAGAGTTATTGCCCTTTGAATTTTTTTTAATAAAATCTTGTCAGCAAGATATCTCAAAAACTATTGGAGCTAGAGCCTTTAAAGTTGGCGAATAGATTGTTGGTGATGAGTAGATGAACTGATTAACTTATGAGAAAATTCCGAAAAATACTTTGTGAGTTATGGCCCTTTGTCATTTTGGTAATTTGTGCCCATTGTAATGTATGCTAAAAGTGATGCATAGCATAACTTTAGAACGGTGTTTGCTATAATTTTGAAATTTCATATATGCATTTCTGATGGAAAATAAGCTGACATGTATTTTTTTTTCTCGTCAGGATTATGCCCCTTTCAAGAGTTATTGCCCTTTGAATTTTTTTTAATAAAATCTTGTCAGCAAGATATCTCAAAAACTATTGGAGCTAGAGGCTTGAAAGTTGGTGAATATATTGGTGGTGATGAGTAGATGAACTGATTAACTTTTGACAAAATTCAAAAAAAGACTTTGTGAGTTATGGCCCTTTGTCATTTTGGTAATTTGTGCCCATTGTAATGTATGCTAAAAGTGATGCCTAGCATAACTTTAGAACCGTGTATGCTAGGGTTTTGAAATTTCATATATGGGTTCCTCATGAAAAATTAGCTGACGCATATTTTTTTTCTCATCCGGATTATGCCCCTTTCAAGAGTTATTGCCCTTTGAAATTTTTTTTAATAAAATCTTGTCAGCAAAATATCCCAAACACTATTGGAGCTAGAGCCTTGAAAGTTGTTGAGTATATTGGTGGTGATGAGTATATGAACTGATTAACTTATGACAAAATTCTGAAAAATACTTTGCGAGTTATGGCCCTTTGTCATTTTGGTAATTTGTGCCCATTGTAATGAATCCTAAAAGTGATGCATAGCATAACTTTAGAACTGTGTATGCTATGGTTTTGAAATTTCATATATGCATTCCTAATGGAAAATAAGCTGACACATATTTTTTTCTCATCCAGATTATGCCCCTTTCAAGAGTTATTGCCTTTTGAATTTTTTTTAATAAAATCTTGTCAGCAAGATATCTCAAAAACTGTTGGAGCTAGAGGCTTGAAAGTTGGACCATGAGTCATGTGCAAGACCAAGGTCCATACCTCCAATGTCAAGGTCATACCTAGAGGTCAAAGGTAAAAAAAAGGACAGTCAATAACTTCCTCATTCTTTGATGGATTATGAAATTACTTGGCAGAAATGTTAACCATCATGAGACGATGTGTTGTACCACAAAGGTCAAGGCCATACTTAGAGGTCAAAGGTAAAAAAGTGCTTTTTTTGTTTACGGCCAATAACTTTTTTATTTTTCTATGAACATTTTTAAAGTTACTATGCAGAAATGTTCATCTTCATTAGATGATGTGTTGCACACAAGACCCAGCTCAATACCTCCAATGTCAAGGTTATACTTAGCAGTCAAAAACGGGGGAGACATCTGTGTTTTTGTAGAAAAACAAATTCTAGTTTGTTGCAATAATTTGCATCAAGTAATCTGATTGGTTGATAATCAGTAGTGGGTGTTGCATATATATTCAGCAGGTCAAAGGTTAAGGGCTCTTCTTGACCTTGAACTCATTGAATTTAAATGATAACAGATGGCACGCAGCTGTTTTCCTCAAAAATTGGACATTTTAAATTATATGTCATTCAAGTTGTGTAAAGCCAGACTATGTTCATATTGAACAGGGCTTAAGATTTCATTCATATTGTTTGTTTGTGTAACAGGTCGACCATGTGGCTTCGTAGCTCAGTTGGTAGAGTGTTCGCACGGAATGCCAGAGGCCCTGGGTTCGAGTCCCGGTCGAGTTATGTTCTTTTTTCACCCCAGTGACATTTGTTTGAATTTAGGTTTAAAATCACGAGCCTCCATGGCCTAGTGGTTAAGAGCGCTGTCTCTTGATCTTTAGGTCTCTCACCGCTTTGGTTCGAGCCTCGCTCAGGTCACATGTGAGATGCCCAGCTCTGCAACGGAAGGTCAGGTGGTTTTTCTCCTGGTACTCCGGTTTTCGCTCACCTCTGATAAATGGTCAGCTCAATATGAGTGAAATAATCTTGAAAGGGCCGTAAAACCAAAACCAAAAAAAAAAGGTTTAACATCCCCGACAACTCTATTTAGGTCATTTTGGAGACATGGCTTCCAATTTTGTGGGACTTTTACCCGGCATTGAGGTGAAATGACATCTCAATCCCTGCAGCCTTCATTCATATTGTCTCCAGTGGAAACAATTTGAATGAATTATCAAGCCCTTTTACTTGGCATTTTGTTTAACGGGAATGGGAACACCTGCAGGGGAGGCAACTCATGCAAAAGTATTTTGTCTCCCATGTCAATAGGGGTCAACTCTTAATGGAAAGAATTTGCTCCTGAGGAGCAAATTCTTTCTTTTAAGAGTAGACCCCTTTTTCAGTGGGACAGGGCTTATAGAAAAGCGAACAGGAAGTCCCGAAAGTTGTCTCCCTTTGAAAAATGGCGGAAAAATCTTAAGGAGAAAGGATACACCCCACAGATTTTGCAGCCATTTTTCAAAGGGAGACAACTTTAGGATTGTTAAGTTAAGGATGCTTTTAACGTTAACAACTGGTCCTTGAACGGTGGCAACATCTATAGTAAAGTGCTAAAAGAAAATACACATGAAAATTGACTGACTTTTTGTTGTGGGTTTTCCTTTCCTGTCCTGTAATGTACAGTAAAACCTGTCTTAGTGGCCACCTGTATAAAGCAAGCATACAGTTTTTAGCAAGCCTTCATTCAGTTTCCGAATACAGTCAAACTTCAATAAAATACCTTCGGGACAGTGAAAATTTGTTCGAGATATGGGTACTTTCAATTACTGAGGGTTAATCGTAGCACGAAGATGACTTAAGGATATATTAGCTCCACTGGCCGAAGGCCAGCGGGGCTATTGTCATGGCCCTGTGTCTGTCGTGTGTTCGTGCGTCCGTGCGTTAACTTTTTCTTTAAACATCTCCTCCTAAACTACTGGGCCAATTGTAACCAGACTTCACAGGAATGTTCCTTACATAGTCCTCTTCTAAATTCCTTCAAAGAATTTTGTTACACCCAGAACTCTGGTTGCCATGGCAACAAAACCACAAAAAATTAAAAATCTTTAAAAATCTTCTCCTCCAAAACCACCTGTTGGACTTCATTTTTATTTTGCATGAATGTTCCTTGGGTGGACCTCTTTCAGATTCCTTGAAGAAATGTTGATCCGACAAAAAACATGGCCGCCATGGGCGGGGCTTATTTTCCCAATTTAACATATAGTGTAATGCTAAAACATCTTCTCCTCCTAAACAATTGGGCCCATTGTAACCAAACTTCACAGGAATGTTCCTTACTTAGTCCTCTTCTAAATTCCTTCAAAGAATTTTGTTACACCCAGAACTTTGGTTGCCATGGCAACAAAACAACACAAAAAATTAAAAATTTAAAAATCTTCTCCTCCAAAACCACCTGTTGGACTTCATTTTTATTTTGCATGAATGTTCCTTGGGTGGACCTCTTTCAGATTCCTTGAAGAAATTTTGATCCGACAAAAAACATGGCAGCCATGGGTGGGGCTTATTTTCCCAATTTAACATATAGTGTAATGCTAAAACATCTTCTCCTCCTAAACAATTGGGCCCATTGTAACCAAACTTCACAGGAATGTTCCTTACTTAGTCCTCTTCTAAATTCCTTCAAAGAATTTTGTTACACCCAGAACTCTGGTTGCCATGGCAACAAAACAACGCAAAAAATTAAAAATCTTTAAAAATCTTCTCCTCCAAAACCACCTGTTGGACTTCATTTTTATTTTGCATGAATGTTCCTTGGGTGGACCTCTTTCAGATTCCTTGAAGAAATTTTGATCTGACAAAAAACATGGCCACCATGGGTGGGGCTTTTTTTCCCTATTTAACATATAGTGTAATGCTAAAACATCTTCTCCTCCTAAACTACTGGGCCAATTGTAACCAAACTTCAAAGGAATGTTCCTTACTTAGTCCTCTTCTAAATTCCTTCAAAGAATTTTGTTACACCCAGAACTCTGGTTGCCATGGCAACAAAACCACACAAAAAATTAAAAATCTTTAAAAATCTTCTCCTCCAAACCCACCTGTTGGATTTCATTATCCCCTCGCACAACATAGTTGTGAGGGGGGATATAGCATTTGTCCCGTACGTACGTACTTTTGTCATCGCTCTAGCGCCACGTACGTACGTACTTTTGTCTTGCTCTAGCGCCTACATTTCTTGACCGATTTTAATATAACTTCACACGAACGTTCCTTATGACAATATCTGGAGCAAGGTCGACTTTCAAGGTCATGACTTCAAGGTCAAGGTCACTGGCTATTTTTTGAAAAACTTTGTCATGGCTCTAGCGCCTACATTTCTCCCCCAATTTCAATATAACTTCAAACAAATGATCCTTATAAAAATATCTCGAGCGAGTTTGACTTTCTAGGTCATGACCTCAAGGTCAAGGTCACTGTGGCTATTTTTAGAAAAACATTGTCATCGCTCTAGCGCTTACATTTCTTCACCAATTTCAATATAACTTCACACAAATGATCCTTATAAAAATATCTCGAGCGAGTTCCACTTTCAAGATCATGGCTTCAAGGTCAAGGTCACAGTGGCTATTTTTAGAAAAACTTTGTCATCGCTCTAGCTCCTACATTTCTTCACTGATTTCAATATAACTTCACACAAATGTTCCTTATGACAATATCTTGAGCGAGTTGGACTTTCAAGGTCATGAACTTAAGGTCAAGGTCACTGTGGCTATTTTTAGAAAAACTTTTTCATCGCTCTAGCGCCTACATTTCTTCACCAATTTCAATATAACTTCACACAAATGTTCCTTATAAAAATATCTCCAGCGAGTTCGACTTTCCAACTCATGGCCTCAAGGTCACTGTGGCTATTTTTAGCTCACCTGTCACGTAGTGACAAGGTGAGCTTTTGGGATCACTTTTTGTCCGTCGTGCGTCCGTGCGTCCGTAAACTTTTCTTCAAACGACATCTCCTTCTAAACCACTGATCGGATTTTGACCAAACTTCACAGGAATGATCCTTAGGTGGTCCCCTTTCAAAGTTGTTCAAATGGTTCCGGTCCATTGCTTATATAGGTCACAGGAGCCAAAAATAGATTTTTTTCACCGAAAACTTAAAAAATCTTCTTCTCTGAAACCGCAAGGCCCAGGTCTTTGATATTTGGTATGAAGCTTCATCTAGTGGACCCCTACCAAGATTGTTCAAATTATAGTGCTGGGGCCAAAAATGCCCCCGCACGGGGGCCCTTTGGATTTGCATGGGCTTATATGGGGAAAATCTTAAAAAATCTTCTTCTCTAAAACCGCAAGGCCCAGATCTTTGATATTTGGTATGAAGCTTCATCTAGTGGACCCCTACCAAGATTGTTCAAATTATAGTGCTGGAGCTAAAAATGCCCCCGCATGGGGGCCCTTTGGTTTTACATGGGCTTATATAGGGAAAATCTTGAAAAATCTTCTTCTCTGAAACAGCAAGGCCCAGGTCTTTGATATTTGGTATGAAGCTTCATCTAGTGGACCCCTACCAAGATTGTTCAAATTATAGTGCTGGGGCCAAAAATGCCCCCGCACAGGGGGCCCTTTGGTTTTACATGGGCTTATATAGGGAAAATCTTGAAAAATCTTCTTCTCTGAAACAGCAAGGCCCAGGTCTTTGATATTTGGTATGAAGCTTCATCTAGTGGACCCCTACCAAGATTGTTCAAATTATAGTTCTGGGGCCAAAAATGCCCCCGCACAGGGGGCCCTTTGGTTTTACATGGGCTTATATAGGGAAAATCTTCTTCTCTGAAACCGCAAGGCCCAGGTCTTTGATATTAGGTATGAAGCTTTATCTAGTGAACCCCTACCAAGATTGTTCAAATTATAGTGCTGAAGCTAAAAATGCCCCCGCACGGGGGCCCTTTGGTTTCACATGGGCTTATATAGGGAAAATCTTGAAAAATCTTCTTCTCTGAAACCGCAAGGCCCAGATCTTTGATATTTGGTATGAAGCTTCATCTAGTGGACCCCTACCAAGATTGTTCAAATTATAGTGCAGGAGCAAAAAATGCCCCCGCACGGGGGCCCTTTGGTTTTACATGGGCTTATATAGGGAAAATCTTGAAAAATCTTCTTCTCTGAAACCGCAAGGCCCAGGTCTTTGATATTTGGTATGAAGCTTTATCTAGTGGACCCCTACCAAGATTGTTCAAATTATAGTGCTGGAGCTAAAAATGCCCCCGCATGGGGGCCCTTTGGTTTTACATGGGCTTATATAGGGAAAATCTTTAAAAATCTTCTTCTCTGAAACCGCAAGGCCCAGGTCTTTGATATTTGGTATGAAGCTTCATCTAGTGGACCCCTACCAAGATTGTTCAAATTATAGTGCAGGAGCTAAAAATGCCCCCTGCACGGGGGCCCTTTGGTTTTACATGGGCTTATATAGGGAAAATCTTGAAAAATCTTCTTTTCTGAAACCGCAAGGCCCAGATCTTTGATATTTGGTATGAAGCTTCATCTAGTAGACCCCTACCAAGATTGTTCAAATTATAGTGCTGGGGCCAAAAATGCCCCCGCACCAGGGCCCTTTTGTTTTACATAGGCTTATATAGGGAAAATCTTGAAAAATCTTCTTCTCTGAAACTGCAAGGCCCAGGTCTTTGATATTTGGTATGAAGCTTCATCTTGTGGACCTCTACCAAGATTGTTTAAATTATAGCCATGGGGCCAAAAATGCCCCCGCTCCGGGGCCCTTTGGTTTTACATAGACTTATATAGGGAAAATCTTGAAAAATCTTCTTCTCTGAAACCACAAGGCTTAGGTCTTCGATATTTGTTATGACGCTTCAGCTAGTGGACCTCTATAAAGATTGTTCAAATTATAGGCCTGAGACCAAAAATGCCCCCGCCATGTGGCCCTTTGGTTTTACATAGACTTATATAGGGAAAATCTTTAAAAATCATCTTCTCTGAAACTCAAGGCTTAGGTCTTTGATATTTGTTATGAAGCTTCAGCTAGTGGACCTCTACCAAGATTGTTCAAATTATAGCCCTGGGGCCAAAAATGCCCCCGCTCCGGGGCCCTTTGGTTTTACATAGACTTATATAGGGAAAATCTTGTTTTACAAAACTTCTATATGCAGGGTAAACCTTTAAAATCTTCTTTTCTGAAACCAGAAAGCCCAGGTCTTTCATATTAGATATGAAGCTTCATCTTGTGGACCTCTACCAAGATTGTTCAAATTTTAGCCCTGGGGCCAAAATTGACCCTGCCCAGCACCCACTTGTTATGCTTTGGATCAGGTGAGCGAACCAGGGCCCTCTGGGCCCTCTTGTTAGAAAAAACTTTGTCATCGCTCTATCGCCTATATTTCTTCACTGATTTCAATATAACTTCACACAAATGTTCCTTATGACCATATCTCAAGCGGGTTCGACTATCAAGGTCAAGGCCTCAAGGTCAAGGTCACTGTGGCTATTTTTTTAGAAAAACTTTGTCATCGCTCTAGCGCTTACATTTCTTCACCAATTTCAATATAACTTCATACAAATGTTCCTTATGACAATATCTCTAGCGAGTTCCACTTTCAAAGTCAAGGTCACTGTGTCTATTTTTAGAAAAACTTCGTCATCCCTCTAGCGCTTACATTTCTTCATCGATTTCAATATAACTTCACACAAATGTTCCTTATGACAATATCTCGCCATTTCGACTTTCAAGGTCAAGGTCACTATGGCTATTTTTAGAAAACTTTGTCATTGCTCTAGCGCCTACATTTCTTCACTGATTTCAATATAACTTCACACAAATGTTGCTTATGACAATACCTCGAAAGAGTTCGACTTTCAAGGTCAAGGTCACTGTGGCTATTTTTAGAAAAACTTTGTCATTGCTCTTGCGCTTACATTTTTTTCACCAATTTCAATATTACTTCACACAAATGTTCCTTATAACAATATCTCTAGTGAGTTCCACTTTCAAGGTCAAGGTCACTGTGGCTATTTTTAGAAAAACATTGTCATGGCTCTAGCGCTTACATTTCTTCACCCATTTCACACAAATGTTCCTTATGACAATACCTCAAGCGAGTTTGACTTTCAAGGTCACTGTGGCTATTTTTAGAAAAACTTTGTCATTGCTCTAGTGCTTACATTTTTTCACCAATTTCAATATAACTTCACACAAATGTTCCTTATGACAATATCTCGAGCTATTTAGACTTTCAAGGTCAAGGTCACTGTGGCTATTTTTAGAAAAACTTTGTCATCGCTCTAGCGCCTACATTTAATGATGGATTGTAATAGAACTTCACACAAATGTTTCTTATGATAATATCCCGACTTACTTCGACTTTCAAGGTCATGACCTCAAAGTCAAGGTCACTGTGGCTATCTTTAGAAAAACTTTGTCATCGCTCTTCCGCCTACATTTATTAACAGATTTTAATAAAACTTCACACAAAAGATGCTTATGATAATATCTTGAGCAAGATCTACTTTCGTGGTCATGGCCTCAAGTCAAGGTCACTATGGCTATTTTTAGAGAAACGTCATCACTCTAGAATGTACATTTATTGGAGGATTTTTAAACAAACTTTACACAAATGTTGCAAATGTTGCATATGATATCTCAAGCAAGTTGGACTATTGCCAGTGTTTTCCACACACGAAGTTGTCTAGTGCGAGGGGATTTGTATCGCATGCGATGCCTTGTTTTTATTTTGCATGAATGTTCCTTGGGTGGACCTCTTTTAGATTCCTTGAAGAAATTTTGATCCGACAAAAAACATGCCCGCCATGGGCGGGGCTTATTTTCCCTATTTAACATATAATGTAATGCTAAAAAAATCTTCTTCTGCAAAAGTACTTGTGGGATTTCATTGTAATTTGCATGAATTGTCCTTGGGTGGACTGTTGTCAGATTCCTTGAAAAAAATTTGATCTTACAAAAAAACATGGCCGCCATGGGCGAGGCTTATTTTCACTATATAACATATAGTGTAATGCTAAAAATATTTTCTGCAAAAGTACTTGTTTTATTTCATAGTTATTTGGCATGCATGTTCCTTGGGTGGACCTCTGTCAGATTCCTTGAAGAAATTTTGATCCGACAAAAAACATGGCTGCAGTGGGCGGGGTTTATCTTCACTATATAACATGTAGTGTAATGTTAAAAAAGTCTTCTCTTCTTCAAAAGTTCTTGTTTATTTATTTATTTATTTATTTATTTAAAAGTACCTTCCTGTATCTGAATTAATCTCCTCCAAAATAAATACTGAGGGAGATTGATTTATTAGACCTAATTATACTACAGTGTCAACAGTTCTCCAGATTAAAATCCGTGATTTTTTTCTTATTCATACCGCAAACATAGGTTGTGGCTCGTTAGAACCGCCTCATTGACGATGTTCTAACGAGTACCCACAACCTATGTTTTGGAGAAGTAATAAGAAAAATAATGTATACCCCCGTTAAACCCAGTTTTCTCTATATAAAGTGGGGTTTGAGGGGTGGGGTGTTCATTTCACGGACTTGTACATGTGATGCCTATTTGTTCCTTGTTAGCTCACCTGAGCCGAAGGCTCATGTGAGGTATTAGTATACCACGAGCCGGCGTCCGTCGTCCGTCGTCGTCGTCGTCCACACTTTCAAAGAAGTATATCTCCGGAACCAATGGGCCAATCTTGATCAAATTTCATGTGAAGCATTATCAGGTAGGGGGAAAGGCTGCATACTGTTTTCGGGCAGATCGGATTGGAACTCTGGTTGCCATGGCAACAAATAGCTCCCATAGACTTAACATAGGAAAAAGTTTGTCATCACTCTAGCTCCGTCAATTTTTTTCTGATTGTCTTCATTCTTGCAGATAACGAGGACAGGCATGAAATCTCGATCAAGTTCGATTTTGGGCTGAATCGGATTATTCACTCAGGAGTTACGTGCCCTTGAGCGTTAGGAAAAAGCTTGTCATCACTCTAGCTCCGTCAATTTTTTTCTGATCGACTTCATTCTTGCAGATAACGAGGACAGGCATGAAATCTCGATCAAGTTCGATTTTGGGCTGAATCGGATTATTCACTCAGGAGTTACGTGCCCTTGAGCGTTGAAAAAATTGCCTATTGACTTAACATGGGGAGAATGTTGTCATCACCGTAGCTGCTTCAATTATTTTCAGATTGGCTTTATTCTTGCAGATAACCAGCACAGCCATGAAATCTCGGTCAAGTTCGATAACTGGCAGAATCGGATCATTCACTTAGGAGTTACCTGCCCTTGTGTGTTTTTGCATTAGGGTTAATGGGAATTTCAAAAATGTATATCTTAAAGACTACTTGGCCAACTTTGATCAAATTTCATGTGTCGCATTATTGGGCAAGTGGAAAGGCTTCATTAGGTTTTCAGGCAGATCTGAGTGGAACTCTGGTTGCCATGGCAACATCTAGCTCCCATAGACTTCACATAGGAAAAAGCTTGTCATCACTCTAGCTCCGTCAAATTTTTTCTGATCGACTTCATTCTTGCAGATAACCAGTACAGGCATAAAATCTGGGTCAAGTTCGATTTTGGGCCGAATCAGATAATTCACTCAAGAGTTACGTCCCCTTGAGCGCCCGAAAAATTGCCTATCGACTTAACATGGGGAAAATGTTGTCATCACTGTAGCTAGTAATGAGGACAGGCATAAAATCTCGGTTAAGTTCGATTTTGGGCAGAATCGGAATATTGACCTCGGAGTTACGTGACCTTGAGCGACAAAAAAGTTGCCCATAGACTTAACATAGGGAAAATGTTGTGACTACGATAGCGACTTGAATTTTTTTCAGATCAGCTTCAAACTTGCAGGTAACAAGGACAGACATAAAATCACGGTTAAGTTCGATTTTGGGCCGAATCGGATTATTTGCCTTGGAGTTACCTGCCCTTGAGCATGAAAAAATATGTTTTGACCACGATAGCAACTTTATTTTTATTCAGATCAGCTTCAAACTTGCAGGTAACCAGGACAGGCATAAAATCCCGGTTAAGTTCGATTTTGGGCCGAATCGGAATATTGACCTCGGAGTTACGTGACCTTGAGCAACAAAAAATTTGCCCATAGACTTAAAACATAGGGAAAATAATGTGACTACGATAGCGACTTGAATTTTTTTCAGATCAGCTTCAAACTTGCAGGTAACGAGGACAGACATAAAATCTCGGTTAAGTTCGATTTTGGGCCGAATCGGATAATTTGCCTTGGAGTTACCTGCCCTTGAGCATAAAAAAATACGTTGTGACCACGATAGCAACTTTATTTTTATTCAGATCAGCTTCAAACTTGCAGGTAACGTGGACAGGCATAAAATCTCAGTTAAGTTCGAATCGGAATATTGACCTCGGAGTTACATGACCTTGAGCGACAAAAAATTTGCCCATAGACTTTACATAGGGAAAATGTTGTGACTACGATAGCGACTTGAATTTTTTTCAGATCAGCTTCAAACTTGCAGGTTACGAGGACAGACATAAAATCTCGGTTAAGTTCGATTTTGGGCCGAATCGGATTATTTGCCTTGGAGTTACCTGTCCTTGAGCATAAAAAAATACGTTGTGACCACGATAGCAACTTTATTTTTATTCATATCAGCTTCAAACTTGTAGGTAACGAGGACAGGCATAAAATCTCGGTTAAGTTCAATTTTGGGCCGAATCGGAATATTGACCTCGGAGTTACGTGACCTTGAGCGACAAAAAATTTGCCCATAGACTTAATTAGGGAAAATGTTGCGACTACGATAGCGACTTGAATTTTTTTCAGATCAGCTTCAAACTTGCAGGTAACGAGGTCAGACATAAAATCTCGGTTAAGTTCGATTTTGGGCCGAATCGGAATATTTGCCTTGGAGTTACCTGCCCTTGAGCATAAAAAAATACGTTGTGACCACGATAGCAACTTTATTTTTATTCATATCAGCTTCAAACTTGCAGGTAACGAGGACAGGCATAAAATCTCGGTTAAGTTCGATTTTGGGCCGAATCGGAATATTGACCTCGGAGTTACGTGACCTTGAGAGACAAAAAAATTTGCCCATAGACTTAACGTAGGGAAAATGTTGTGACAGAAATAGCGACTTGAATTTTTAGCTCACCTGAGCCAAAGGCTCCAGTGAGCCGATAGTATACCAAGGCTCGGGAGTCCGTCGTCTGTCGTCCGTCCATCCGTCGTCCACACTTTCAATGAAGCATATCTCAGAAGGCAGTCAACCAATCTTGTTTAAATTTTATGTGTAGCACCATTGGGCAAGGGGAAAGGCTGCATTAGGTTTTGGAGCTAGTCTGGTTCATTTGTTCCTTCATTCTTCTTTCTCTCCATATAGAGATAATAGACCAATGTTAAATTTTTAATCAAAGATTTCTCAGGAACTATAAAAGCTAGAAGCATCAAATTTGGTATTCAATAGAATAATGATGACTTATTTTGTGTAAGAGACATTGGGCTTTCTCAGCTTATTTGTTCATCTGTTCTTTCATTCTTCTTTCTCTCCATTTTGACCAATGTTAAATTTTCGTCAAAGATTTCTCAGGAACTATAGAAGCTAGAAGTCTCAAACTTGGAATGCAATGCAATAATGATGACTTATATCCTGTAAGGGTCAATGGGCTGGATTCTATTAGCAGATTTAGTAGTCAAGTCTGTGAATTGTTAAAACTTAAGTTCCTCAGGTGAGCGGTTTAGGCTCATTGAGCCTCTTGTCTTATACATCTTCTGTACTCCATAAATCCATTTTATAATTCTACTTACGAATCAGTGTCGTCAGTTATAACATAATAAAGAGAAATCTAGAATTCCTTTTTTTTTTTCTTCATTGTTTTCTTTTTTCGTAGCTTTCAATGTAGACAGTGACGTCACCACGTTTTTTTTTTTTGTCTGTTTCCTATAAACAGAGCAGAATTTACTCTATCAAGTCCGTGAAATGAACCCCACTTTATATAGAGAAAATTTGGGTTAACGTGGGTTTACATTATTTTTCTTATTACTTCTCCAAAACATAGGTTGTGGGTACTCGTTAGAACATCGTCAATGAGGCGGTTCTAACGAGCCACAACCTATGTTTGCGGTATAAATAAGAAAATAATCACGGATTTTAATCTGAAATGTAGCCAATTTGGAGATGTACAAATGCAAGGTGTCGCACGGGTATGTTATTATAATGGCAAAACATTCTGTATCGTAACATAGGAGCATTTGAAAACTTAGCCTAAACCCGGCTACACTTTGATTTCTTTGGCCAATTCGTGTTATCGCTGCTCGCTATCTTGATATATACCACTTCAACTTCCTATGTATCAAATTCATACTGGCTTCAGTGGGACAGATGGCCACTTTTAAAGACTTTCTGGTCGCAAACTTCTAACACAGGGACTTGAGCAACGTGAGTTATAATAAAAATAACACGACAGAAATTCATACAGTGCAAATATTATTTGGCTAAATACTTAACAGATTTGACGAAGACTTACCAAGTTTATCAACGGTAGTGTAAATAATTCTAACAGATTTTGTGCATTTGAATCAAAATGTAGTATTTGCATAGCTGAAACTGAAAATGTGTTTGGTATAAATGATACAGAATGTCTTTAGCATCACCAACTAACGCTGGTTGACTGATTTCTCGATATTAATTTAATATTATTCGCTATTATTCTACATGATACAGGGCTTTCAAATTTAGTTCGCAGCCTCTGCGTTGTAATTGGTAACGAAGCTACGTGCGTTGTATCGAAATATCAATATTTTTCTTTTTCGCAAAAGACTTGACGAAAGTTGCATATTAGCTTTTGGATTTCATTATCGTTATTCACAATTTATTGGCCAGAAAACCAGCCAAAAACGTGTAGTTACATAGGACGACCGGACCAAAGTGAAAATACAGGTGAACCTGTGTTGAATGCTAAATTTCTTTTGGGGTCTATTTTTCCATATTCCGTTTTTCAAACTTTTTCTTGCAACAGACGAAGCCGCACATTAATAAAGTGGTCCGTAAGACAGATGTCAGTTTTGGGCAACGCTATACAACAGTTAGATTAACGTAAAAGCAGTTTCTTACCTTCAGCGACGAACTGTCACCCGCCATTTTTCATCGAAGCCTATGCGTCCAAAATACGAAGCCTATGCGACCGCTACGCAGCCTGTGCGTATGTATTGACCAGTGTGAATTGGTTAATGTAATAAATATGACAATTGTTTGAAGTTAGCCGGTGGAGCGACAGGCCCTCTTGGGCCTCTTGTTTTTGATTTTCTATAAAATATAGGTAGGCTGTGTGTGCTCATTAGAATCACACCTTAAGGTGATTCTAATGAGCACACACACCATACTTTTCAAGATTCAATCAAACAGACCTCCATACATTACTCTTAACGTATGGATATCTGGAGCTGTCATTCTCTATGTGACTCCAGGTCGATTTCGAATTAGCCGTGGTAAATAAGTTATCCGTGTTCCGAATTATAGAAGTTTCACTGTACCTGTAGGGCAAAAGTAAAAATTTAACTGTATTATGCAAGCACCCATCTTAAGCAAGCACATCTTGATTATTCCTTAGATGCTTGCTTAATACAAGTTGGAATGAATAATCGTTCTTGTTTGGCAAGGCCTCCATGGCCTAGTGGATAAGAGCACAGACTCTTAATCATTACTAGGTCTCTCACCACTGTGGTTCAAGCCTGGTTGTGGTTATACGTGTGACACCAAATGCTGCAAAGGATGATAAGGGGATTTTACTCCAGTTTTTGCCCACCTGTGCTTAACAATCTGGTCAATATAAGTGAAATAATCTTGAAAGGGCCATAAAACCAAAGCCCAAAAAAATCCTGAAATGAGTACCCTTACCTCAAGAACCCGACTCCTGAAGGTAAGAACCCAATTTCGAATGTATGAAAATCCATCCTCTAGTCAGAGGTTCCAACTATTGCCACGCTCAACTGTTAATTTACCCACATATCCCTAGCATCCAAACCTGGACATCGGTTTAGCTTAAAGATTTCAATCACAACGAAAACACACACATATAATTCTTACCTCTTCGAACTACACTTTAATATAGTAAAACTGGGGATTACAGGGGTTTAGCTTATTTTCTTATTTCTGCTCTAAAATATATGGTAGCTTTAGCGAATTACGCCAACAATCGAATTTTTCCAATTGTACATAAAATCGGTAGTTTCGTATGTGTGACGTCACAGGAAATTACCGACTAAGGGAATCCTAACGTCAAAGTTTACCGCTATCTGTCACTCAAGTCAAACTGAGAAGAAATGCCAATCAGAGAGGTAATACATAATTTACTACCTATAGCAATGTATTTCCGGCCATTTTGCTATGTCATTTCGTATCTCACTTTTTTATTAGCTCACCAGAGCCGAAGGCTCGGTGGGAGCTTATAGTATAGGCAATGGTCCGTTGTCTGTCGTCGTCGTCTGCGTCGTCGACATTTTCAAACAACATCTCCTCTGAAACTACTTGGCCAATTGAAACCAAATTACATGTGGAGCCTCTGTGGGAAGGGAGAACGAAAGTTTGTTTCTGAGGACTGGGTCACATGACCAATATGGCCGCCATGCCCATATATGGTAAAAACCTTTAAAAATCTTCTTCCCAAGAACCGAATGGCCAATGTTCTTGAAACTTGGTATACAACATCAGGGACTCGGGGGGCCCTACCAAGTTTATTCAAATGATGACCTTGACCTGTTTTTCGTCAAGGATTTTCTGATTGCATGGTTGCTAGTGGCATCAGAAATGATATTTACATGCAGCTGAATGGAATTTTGTCAGTTCTGAAGGTCAAGGTCATTTACTGACCTTTGTCCAGGAAGGCTCAGATTCAGTAGTTTTATCTTCTTCTCAACTTAAACTGCTGAGATGATTGAAACCAAATTACATGTGGAGCCTCTGTGGGAAGGGGGAGCGAAAGTTTGTTTGTGAGGACTGGGTCACATGACGAATATGGCTGCCATGCCCATATATGGTAAAAACCTTTAAAATTTAATCTATTTCTCAAGAACCGAATGGCCGATGTTCTTAAAACTTGGTATGCAGCATCGGGGACTCAGAGGCCCTGCCAAGTTTGTTCAAATGATGACCTTTGGTTGACCTTGACCTCTTTTACGTCAAGGTCAAATATGGTCACTTAGACATTTGTATGGAAAAAAAGGACAAACAGTTAATTTTTCTGATGGCATGGTAGCTAGTGGCATCAGAAATGATATTTGCACTCAGCTGAATGGAATTTTGTCAGTTCCAAAGGTCAAGGTCCCTTTGTCTGGGAAGGCTCAGATTCAGTATTTTTAGCTCACCTGTCACGTAGTGATGAGGTGAGCTTTTGGTATCACTTTTTGTCCCTTGTGCGTGTGTGCATGTGTGTGTGTGCATGCGTGCGTAAACTTTTTCTTCAAACGACATCTCCTAAACCACTGATAGGATTTTGACCAAACTTCACAGGATTGATCCTAAGGTGGTCCCCTTTCAAAGTTGTTCAAATGGTTCTGGTCCATTGCACATCTGGGTCACAGGAGCTAAAAATAGATTTTTTTTACTGAAAACTTAAAAAATCTTCTTCTCTTAAACCACATGGCCCAGGTCTTTGATATTTGGTATGAAGCTTTATCTAGTGGACCTCTACCAAGATAGTTCAAATTATAGCCCTTAGGCCAAAAATGGCCCCGCCCCGGGGCCCTTTGGTTTTACATAGGCTTATATAGGGAAAATCTTTAAAAACTTTCTCCTCTGAAACCACAAGGCCCAGGTCTTTGATATTTGGTATGAAGCTTCATCTAGTGGACCTGTACCAAAATTGTTCAAATTATAACCCTGGAGCCAAACATGCCCCCACCCAGGGGCTCTTTGGTTTTACATAGGCTTGTATAGGGAAAATCTTAAAAAATCTTCTCTGAAACCACAAGGCCCAGGTCTTTGATATTTGGTATGAAGCTTCATCTAGTGGACCTCTACCAAGATTATTCAAATTATAGCCCTTGGGCCAAAAATGCCCCCACCCGGGGCCCTTTACATAGGCTTGTATAGAGAAAATCTTTAAAAATGTTCTCCTCTGAAACCACAAGGCCCAGGGCTTTGGTATTTGGTATGAAGCTTCATCTAGTGGACCTCTATCAAGATTGTTCAAGTTATAGCCCTGGGGACAAAAATCCCCCTGCCCCGAGGCCCTTTGGTTTTAAATAGACTTATATAGGGAAAATCTTTAAAAATCTTCTTCTCTTAAACCGCATGGCCCAGGTCTTTGATATGTGGTGTGAAGCTTTATCTAGTGGACCTCTACCAAGATAGTTCAAATTATAGCCCTTAGGCCAAAAATGGCCCCGCCCCGGGGCCCTTTGGTTTTACATAGGCTTATATAGGGAAAATCTTTAAAAACTTTCTCCTCTGAAACCACAAGGCCCAGGTCTTTGATATTTGGTATGAAGCTTCATCTAGTGGACCTGTACCAAAATTGTTCAAATTATAACCCTGGAGCCAAACATGCCCCCACCCAGGGGCTCTTTGGTTTTACATAGGCTTGTATAGGGAAAATCTTAAAAAATCTTCTCTGAAACCACAAGGCCCAGGTCTTTGATATTTGGTATGAAGCTTCATCTAGTGGACCTCTACCAAGATTATTCAAATTATAGCCCTTGGGCCAAAAATGCCCCCACCCGGGGCCCTTTACATAGGCTTGTATAGAGAAAATCTTTAAAAATGTTCTCCTCTGAAACCACAAGGCCCAGGGCTTTGGTATTTGGTATGAAGCTTCATCTAGTGGACCTCTATCAAGATTGTTCAAGTTATAGCCCTGGGGACAAAAATCCCCCTGCCCCGAGGCCCTTTGGTTTTAAATAGACTTATATAGGGAAAATCTTTAAAAATCTTCTTCTCTGAAACCGCATGGCCCAGGTCTTTGATATGTGGTGTGAAGCTTCATCTAGTGGACCTCTATAAAGATTGTTCAAATTATAGCCCTAGGGCCAAAAAATGCCCCCACCCCGGGGCTCTTTGTTCTTCATAGGCTTATATAGGGAAAATCTTTAAAAATCTTCTCTGAAACCAGAAGGTCCAGGTCTTTGATATTTGGTATGAAGCTTCATCTAGTGAACCTCTATCAAGACTATTCAAATGGTAGGCCTAGCGCAAAAAATGCCCCCACCTGCGGGCCCTTTGGTTTTACATTGGCTTATACAGGGAAAATGTTTAAAAATCGTCTTTTCCGAAACTGCAAGGCCCAGGTCTTTGATATTTTGTGTGAGCTATATCTAGTGGACCTCTTCCAAGATTGTTCTAATTATAGCCCTTGGGCTAAAAATGCCCCTACCCCGTGGCCTTTGGGTTTTACATTAACTTATATGGGGAAAATTTTAAACTTCTTCTCTGAAACCACAAGGCCCAGATCTTTGATATTTGGTGTGAAGCTTCATCAAGTGGACCTCTATCCAAATTGTTCAAATTATAGCCCTAGGGCCAAAAATGCCCCTGCGCTTAGGGCCCTTTGGTTTTACATTGACTGATGTAGGGAAATTTAAAAAAATCTTCTTCTCTGAAACCGCAAGGCCCAGGTCTTTGATATTTGGTGTGAAGCATCATCTTATGGAACTCTATCAAGATTGTTCAAATTATAGCCTTTGGGCCAATAATACCCCCGCCCCGAGCCCTTTGGTTTAACATACACTTATATTGGGAAAATTAAAAAAAAATTCTACTCTGAAACCACAAGGCCCAACTCTTTGATATTTGGTGTGTAGCTTCATCTAGTGGACCTCTACCAAGATTGTTCAAATTATAGCCCTTGGGCTAAAATGCCCATGGCCTTTTGGTTTTACCTTGACTTGTATGGGGAAAATTAAAAAAAAAACTTCTTCTCTGAAACCACAGCACCCCTGCCCAATGGGGCTTGGAGAAATAGATTGGGCTGCATGATCCATAGCAGAGCTATATCTGACCACACATGAGTACTGGTAAACAGCTTAGAATGACTAAGCCTGCCCAGGCAAAGCGGTGCGAGTCAGATTGTCCAATGCATATAAGCCTTCTGGTTTCATTGGGCGGCAGGGCTTGAGATGTCATTTAATCTCAATGTCGGGTAAAAGTCCCACAAAATTGGAAGCAATGTCTCAAAATGACCTAAATACTATTGACGGGGATGTTTAACTCCAATTCAAACAAATCTCTGAAACCACAAGGCCCAAGTTCTTTGATATTTGGTTTGAAGCTTCATCTAGTGGACCTCTATCAAAATTGTTTAAATTATAGCCCTAGGGCAAAAAATGCCCCCATCCTTGGGCCCTTTGGTTTTACATACACTGATATTGGGAAAATCTTCTTCTCTGAAACCGCAAGGCCCAGGTCTTGATATTTGGTGTGACCTCTATCAAGATCTGCAAATTATAGCTCTAGGGTCAAAAATGCCCCCGCCATTGGGCCCTTTCTTCTGGTTTTACATAGACTTGTATAGGGAAAACCGTTAAAAATGTTCTTGTCTGAAACCAGAAGGCCAAGGTCTTTAATATTTGGTATGATGCTTCATGAAGTGGACCTCTACCAAAATAGTTCAAATTTCATGTATATCCCTGGGGCCAAAAATGAGCGCACCCCGGGGCCCACTTTTTTACATAGACTTATATTAGGAAATAGAAGTCAAGGCAATGAAAACCTTTGAAAATCTTGTCTGAAAGCAGAAGGCCAAGGTCTTTGATATTTGGTTTGAAGCTTCGTCTTGTGGATTTCTACCAAGATTGTTTAAATTATAGCCCTGGGGGCCAAAAATGGCGCCGCCCCGGTGACCCCAAGTTTTATGTAGACTTATATTAGGAAAACCTTTAAAAATCTCCTTGTCTGAATCCAGAAGGCTCCGGTCTTTGATATTTGGTATGAAGCTTCACCTTTAAGACCAATACCAAGATTATTCAAATTATAGCCCGGGGCTAATAATGGCTGTCCCAGGGGCCCACTTGTTACCCTATGGATCAGGTGAGCGATCCAGGGCCATCATGGCCCTCTTGTTTTATTTCCCACGAGGTTTTTTAGCTTCCAAAACAACCGCCGGCGTCTGTTTACATTTTGGCCTTTCTAAGTTATTTAGACAAATTGTGGGTATTCCGATGGGTACTAATTGCGCACCTCTTGTGGCTGATCTGTTCTTGTATTGTTATGAAAGAGACTTCATTTTGTCGCTTTCCATTGATAACCAATCTGAAATTATTGAAGCTTTTAGCTCTACTTCTAGATATTTAGATGATTTATTAAATATTGATAATACCTGTTTTGGTGGTTTGATCAGTCAGATTTACCCCCTAGAACTTCATTTAAATAAAGCAAATTCTTCTGATACCGAGGCCCCGTTTTTGGATTTGCATCTGTCTATTGTGGATGGAGTTGTTTCGTGCAAAATTTATGATAAACGCGATGACTTTGATTTTGAGATTGTGGGTTTTCCTTTTTTGGGTGGTGGTGTTCCTCGTGCGCCGTCCTATGGCGTTTTTGTTTCGCAGTTGGTTCGATTTGCTGGGGTGTGTGGTCATGTAACTGACTTCAACACTCGTAGTGAGTTATTGACGGCTGGACTCCTTAGTCAGGGTTATCGTTACCATAAACTACGCAAAGCCTTTTCAAGATTTTATAGACGCCGTTCTGATTTGGTTTCAAAATTCAATATTGGACTTAAATCTCTTCTGCAACAGGGTCTATCGGAACCCGAATTTTATGGTGACTTAGTATATAAATTCAGAAAAATATATAACCGCAATGACTTCAGCACCCAATTTCGTAAAATCATTCTTCGATATAGGGGGGTTGGGTGCAGCGTGGATGTTGTACGGCGGGCTGCCTGCGTGGTGGTTGGCCCAGTCACGGTTGGCAACTTGGCTTCCCTATTTAATTGCACGCCGGTGGGTCAGGCCTCAGATTCTATGACGGCTCCAACGTAAAGGCTTATTGAGAATTAGAGAGATAATGCTGGTTGGTGCCTGATGCTCTGTCTCTGGTCGGGCTCATCGGAGTCTAACTGTTGGTTTTCTTTTGCTCCAGCATTTCAGTGGTTTCTTGCTGTCGAGTCCTCACCGTTGTCTCACCTCTGTGGTTCTTTGATTTTTGTGTTCACGGAGATGTTGCACTGATGAGTTAGGAGGCCTTCATGCGGACTGAACAAATTATTTGTCTAAATCGCGACGGAAGTAAGGGCGAGGATTGTGGCCACGTAAAATCGATTTAAGCCCCCCAGTGGAAATCTTCCACTGACCGTTCCAAGGCGGCTCTTCTATGGCGATTTATTTATGTTGTTGTTTGTTACTTACTGTGTGTATCACTTGTGTCTTTTAATTTTGGATGGCCATATGGCCATTTTGTAGGAAAGTAACTGTCCTTATGGCCTTCCTTTGTTTAGGTTTCCATTATGGTCTGGTCGCTTAATGTTTGTATTTCTTTCCCTTTGGTGTCTTTTATGGGTGGAGTAAGTTAATTGTATCAATTCCTGATCTTTGTTTTACTTCTACTTTCTAGTATGGAGCTGACATATCCGTAATTTAGTATCGGGGCTCTCAAATGGGAAATTAATTATTCAACTATTTGGGGGTTCTTATCGATGTCTAATGGAACACTGAAAATTTTCATAAGAGATTTGAATGTAGGAGTGTATTTAATAAGTATTTGCTCTTTATTGTGCCTATCCAATTTTGCACAAAATATTAAATATGTGTCAAAAAATGTACTTTCTTAATTTTTAGCTCACCAGAGCCGAAGGCTCCAGGGGAGCTTATAGGATAGGCAGTTGTCCGGCGTCGTCGTTGTCGTCGTCGTCTGACGTCAACACTTTCAAACATCTTCTTCTCTGAAGCCACTGGACCGATTCAGCCCAAATTTTATCTGTAGCATCCTTGGGCTGGGGGATTGAAAGTTTGTGTTTTTTATGAAAATTGGCCCATTAGTTTGGTTGCTATAGCAACTTAGAGCTCCCATAGACTTATAATGGGGAAAATTGAAAAATGGCATTTACTGCCAAGCCACTGCAGATATTTTGACAAAACTTTCATAGAAATATTCCTTAGGCAATCTACTATCTGCCATATGATTTTAGGGCTACTGCTCATTTGTATTGGTTGCCATGGAAACCAAAATGAAAAAATAGAAAAAAAAATACTTAAAAAATCATCTCCTCAGAAACCGTATGCTCTATGAGGCTGAAAGTTTATGGAAATATTCACCATATTTGCCTTTACAGGTTTTGTGTTTTTTATGAAATTCGGCTCTTTAGTTTGGTTGCTATGGCAACTTAGATTTTCCATAGACTTATAATGGGAAAAATTGAAAAATGGCATTAACTACAAAGCCTTTGCAGATATTTTGACAAAACTTTCATAGAAATGTTCCTTTAGTAAACTTCTCTCAGCCATATGCTGTTATGTCAACCTGGGGGTCCAGTAGGTTGTGCCGGGGCCATGCCCCGCCCCCAGTACTTCATAAAATGACTTATATCTCAGAAACCTTACAGATCCCCACCCCTAAACCATATATATTCTTGTTCCTATTGATAAGACGCATTCAGTGACACCAACCTGGAGGTCCTCCGGGATGTGCCGAGGCCATGCCCCACCCCCTCCACTTCATAAAAGGCCCAATATCTCGGAAACCATTCAGATCCCCACCCCTGAACCCTATATACTCTTGTTCCTTATGATAAGACACATTCAGTGACATCAAACTGGGGGTCGCCCGGGATGCGCCGGGGCCATGTCCCGCCCCTCCATTTCATAGAAGGCCCAATATCTCGGAAACCTTAAAGATCCCCACCCCTAAACCATATACATTCTTGCTCCTTATGATAAGACGCATTCATTGACCCCAAATTGGGGGTCTTCCGGGGTGCGCCGGAGCCATGCCCCACCCCTTCACTTCACAAAAGGCCATATATCTCAGAAACTGTTCAGATCCCCACCCCTAAACCATATATGTTCTTGTTCATTATGATGAGACACATTCAGTGACACCAACCTGGGGGTCCCCAGGGATGTGCTGGGGCCATGCCCCACCCCCTCCATTTCATAATATCACAATATCTCGGAAACCTTACAGATCCCCACCCCTAAACCATATATATTCTTGTACCTTATGATAAGACACTTTCATTGACACCAACCTGGGGGTCTCCCTGGGCCTTGCCCCACCCCTGCACTTCATAAAAGGCCTTATATCTCAGAAGCTGTTCAGAGCCCCACCCCTAAACCATATATATTCATCTTCCTTATGATAAGGCACATTCATTGACACCAGCTTGTGAGTCCCCGGGGCATGCCCGGGCCTTGCTCCACCACTTGACTTCATTAAAAGCCACATATCTCAGAAATAGTTCAGATCCCCACCCCTAAACCATATATATTCTTGTTCCTTATGATAAGACTCATTCAGTCACACCAACTTGGGGGTCTCTTTGTGCTGAGGCAATGTGCCCCGCCCTTCCACTTCATAAAAGGCCATATATTTCAGAAACCATTAAATCCCCACCCCATATTCATATATGTTCTTGTTCCTTATTATTAGCACACCTACTGTAGGTGTGTCCGCAGGGGCCAGTCCTCTCCTTTCCACTTCATGAAAGGATATCTTGGAAACCATTCAGATTCCCACCCCTAAACCATATATATACTTGGTCCTTATGATGAGACACATTTAGGGATAACAATCTTGGGCTTTCCTGGGAACGACAGGGCATGCTCCAACCCCTCCACTTATATCTCCAGCCATGCAGATCCCCACTGCTAAACCATATATATTCTTGTTCTTTGTGATAAGACACATTTAGTGATACCAACCAGGGCTCCATTGGGTCCATGCCCCACCCCCTCTTCTTCATAAAAGGCCTAATGTTTCATATACTGAGTCCACATGGATGCTCATTTGGATATGGGGGTTCATTTGGCAGATTAAAATGATATCATGTTAAAATACATGGCTGCAATTTGGCAGTGCCCACCTGACCTCTGGTGAGCATAGTGGCCCATGGGCCTCTTGTTTTTTTTCAGTTACCTCCTAGGGAACACCTGGTATTGGGGACTCAGCTTTTACTCCAAACTTTTTAAGTAGAAGTAAAACAAAGATCAGGAATCGATACAATTAACTTACTCCACCCATCAATGACACCAAGGGGAAAGAAACACAAACATGAAGCGACCAGACCATAATGGAAACCTAAAAAAAGGAAGGCCATAAGGACAGTTACTTTTTGTACCAAGTTAACCCTTTTTGTACCAAGTGGAATCTTCCTCCTTATATATATCAGGCTACTATTTCAAAATTTAGGGGTGTCAGGTTGTGTTTTCATCAAAATTTATTGGCTAAATGATTGAACTTTTAGCAAACAGTGTAGGCCCCAATCAGACGCCGCGTTCTGTCTGATCTTGGCCTGCACTGTTTGCCAGGGTACCTGTTTAGGGGTTTCTGGTACAAAATGGGTTAATGACCCATCAATGTTAAGTAGGCATTTTTTTTTCTTATATTTTTTGTCTAGATCTTCACTCTGAAGAGGGGAATGTATGGCCAATACCAAAAAGAGGCATTAGACAACGCTTTCGCTGCAGTTAAAGAAGAAGGGTGTAGCGTTAACAGTGCTGCCAGGAAATATGGGGTACCAGTCAATACTCTGAGAGACAGACTCACCGGCAAAGTCAGTGTGGACGTCACATCAGCGGGACAGCCACCACTGTTCGATATTGAAGAGGAATCCTTATTAGTGGAGCACATAAAGACTATGGCTAATCTAGGCTATGGCTATACCCGTAGTGAAGTTGTATCGTTAGCTTCAAAGTTTGCAATTGACATTGGAAAAAGGGAGGAGGGTAGCGATAATTTGACTATGCCATGGTATTACACTTTTATGAAGCGTTGGCCTGAGCTTAGAAATGTAAAACCTCAGTCACTTTCTGAACTTCGCGCTAGAGCTGCATCGAGAGAGTGTATAGACAATTATTATACAGAATTGGAGAAAATCATTACTATGTATAACTTGAGTGACAAGCCTCAGTGCATATACAATGTGGATGAAAAGGCGGTGATGATTGGGGCTGGGAAAATTCCCAACATAGTCGCACCTAAGGGGACAAAGGCTCAGGCAGTAAAGTCTGAAAGGGGACAGAATGTAACTGTTATTGGCTGCGGTAATGCAGCGGGTACATCCATCCCACCTTACCTTGTGTTCCCTGGCAAACGGATGCTAGCTGAGCTCTTGTCTGGTGGCACTCCCGGGTGTGATGGTTCGGTAAGCAGCACAGGAAAAGGCTACTCAAATACAGACATTTTTGCAACTTGTGTCAAGACACATTTTATGAAATATGTTCAAGGAAGAGACCCTGACCAACATATACTTCTTTTATATGATGGACATAGAAGCCACATTTCGTTAAACTTAATCGATTGGGCTAAACAAAACAAAATCATTCTGTTTGTTCTCCCCCCTCATACCTCCCACATACTGCAGCCCATGGATGTCCGTTATTTTGGACCTTTTGAAGTATTGTATCGGGCTGAAGTTGAAAAGTTTACACTACAAAAAAGTGGTACATCTGTAACCAGGTACGATGTTTGCAGTCTAGTCTGTAAGGTGTATGACAAGGCTTTACAGGGTGATAATTTAAGGTCAGCCTTCAGACGAGCAGGTATTTACCCCCTCAAAAAATCTTTTGTATCAGACACACAGCTTATGCCAAATTTAGTATACAAAGGTAAAAACAGTGCTGATAATGTGAATGAAGCATGTGATGAAAATAAAAATGACAAGATAATGGAAAAAGAATCTAGTGAAACAAGTGTTATCACATTGAAAAATTTTAAATTTGAAAAGGCCAGTGATTCTTTAAAGAAAAAAGGTGGAGATATTCTGGAAGCTGCAACAAAAGCGAAAAAGCCACGTAAAAATATAAGTTCCGACTTTGCTAGCAAAGCAATAACTGAAGACAGTGTGTATGCCCGAGTGAAGGAATATAAAAATACTAGTAATTTGAAAGGAACCAAAAAAACTTACCAGTAATTCTGATCAAATAAAATTGAAAGAAAACAACTGTAAAAAGGAAGGAGACATGTGTGCCACATCATGATTCCCCCAAACCAGGTCCCTCTGGAATAAACAAAATTCCAATTACATCTATCGTGTCAAAGGATTTTTAGCTCACCAGTTCCGAAGGCTCCGGGGGAGCTTATAGGATAGGCAGTTGTCCATCTGCGTCTGTGTCGTCTGCGTCGTCGTGTGATGTCAACACTTTTAAACAACATCTCCTCTGAAGCCGCTAGGCCGATCGGGTCCAAATTCTGTAGCATCCTTGGGTTGGGGGATTGAAAGTTTGTGTTTTTAGCTCACCGTCACGTAGTGACGAGGTGAGCTTTTGGGATCACTTTTTGTCCTTCGTCCGTCCGTGCGTGCGTCCGTGCATGCGTGCGTGCGTGCGTAAACAATTTCTTCAAACGACATCTCCTCCTAAACAACTGATCGGATTTTGACCAAACTTCACAGGAATGATCCTTAGGTGGTCCCCTTTCAAAGTTGTTCAAATGGTTCCGGTCCGTTGCACATCTAGGTCACAGGAGCCAAAAACAGATTTTTTTCACCGAAAACTTAAAAAATCTTCTTCTCTGAAACCACAAGGCCCAGGTCTTTGATATTTGGTATGAAGCTTCATCTAATGGACCCCTACCAAGATTGTTCAAATTATAGTGCTGGGGCCAAAAATGCCCCCGCCCCGGGGCCCTTTGGTTTTACATGGGCTTATATAGGGAAAATCTTTAAAAATCTTCTTCTCTGAAACCGCAAGGCCCAGGTCTTTGCTATTTGGTATGAAGCTTCATCTAGTGGACCCCTACCAAGATTGTTCAAATTATAGTGCTGGGGCCAAAAATGCCCCCGCCCCGGGGCCCTTTGGTTTTACATGGGCTTATATAGGGAAAATCTTTAAAAATCTTGTTCTCTGAAACCGCAAGGCCAAGGTCTTTGCTATTTGGTATGAAGCTTCATCTAGTGGACCCCTAACAAGATTGTTCAGATTATAGTGCTGGGGCCAAAAATGCCCCCGCCCGGGGCCCTTTGGTTTTACATGGGCTTATATAGGGAAAATATTTAAAAATCTTCTCTGAAACCGCAAGGCCAAGGTCTTTGCTATTTGGTATGAAGCTTCATCTAGTGGACCCCTACCAAGATTGTTCAAATTATAGTGCTGGGGCCAAAAATGCCCCCGCCCCGGGGCCCTTTGGTTTTACATGGGCTTATATAGGGAAAATCTTTAAAAATCTTCTTCTCTGAAACCGCAAGGCCCAGGTCTTTGCTATTTGGTATGAAGCTTCATCTAGTGGACCCCTACCAAGATTGTTCAAATTATAGTGCTGGGGCCAAAAATGCCCCCACCCTGGGGCCCTTTGGTTTTACATAGGCTTTATATAGGGAAAATCTTGAAAAATCTTCTTCTCTGAAACCGCAAGGCCTAGGTCTTTGATATTTGGTATGAAGCTTCATCTAGTGGACCTCTACCAAGATTGTTCAAATTATAGTGCTTGGGCAAAAAAATGCCCCCGCTCCAGGGCCCTTTTGTTTAACATAGACTTATTTAGGGAATATCTTGAAAAATCTTCTTCTCTGAAACCACAAGGCCTAGGTCTTTGATATTTTGTGTGAAATTTCATCTAGTGGACCTCTATCAAGATTGTTCAAATTATAGCCCTGGGGCAAAATATGCCCCCGCTCGAGACCCTTTGGTTTTACATAGACTTATATAGGGAAATCTTTAAAAATCTTCTTCTCTGAAACTGCAAGGCCCATGTCTTTGATATTTGGTATGGAGCTTCATCTAGTGGACCTTTAAAAAAAAATCTTCTACTCTGAAACCGCAAGGCCCAGGTCTTTGATATTTGGTGTGTAGCTTTATCTAGTGGACCTTTGCCAAGATTGTTAAAATTATAGCCTTTGTTGATATTTGGTATGAAGCTTCACCTTTTTAGACCTCTCTCAACATTATGCACATTATAGCCCTGGGGTTAATAATGGCCCTCCGCAGGGCCCACTTGTTACTCTATGGATCAGGTGAGCGATCCAGGGCCATCATGGCCCTCTTGTTTAGCTCACCTGAGCCTTTAGGCTCATAGGTGAGCTTATAGTATAGTCATGGTCCGTCGTCCGTCCGTCCACCATTTTCAAAGATCTTCTTCTCCTATACTGCAGGGCCAATCAAAGCCAAATTTCATATGGAGCCTCAGTGGGATGGGGGAACGAAAGTTTGTTCGCAGGGTCTGGATCACATGACCAAGATGGCCACCATGCCCATATATGCCTTCAAAAATCTTCTTCTCCAGAACCATAAGGCCAGTGGCCTTGAAACTTGGCATGTAGCATATGGTACTCGGGCCCATCATGGTTTGTACAAATGGTGACCCTGGGTTGACCTTGACCTATTTTACAGCAATGTCAAATTTGTCGACTTAGGCTTTTGCATGGGGCAAAGTGAAAATAATGGATTTATAGGAAACCATTGAAGACAGTGTCACCAAAATTTGTAGATCAGGTAAAGTAACTGAATACATGAATATATATGGATCAGAAAGGTCAAGGTCATTCATTGGCCTTGTTCGCGGGTCTGGATCACATGACCAAGATGGCCGCCATGCCCATATATGGTAAAAAGCCTTCAAAAATCTTTTTCTCCAGAACCATAAGGCCAGTGGCTTTGAAACTTGGCATGTAGCATATGGTACTCGGGCCCATTATGGTTTGTACAAATGGTGACCCTGGGTTGACCTTGACCTATTTTACAGCAATGTCAAATTTTCCGACTTAGGCTTTTGCATGGGGCAAAGTGAAAATAATGGATTTATAGGAAACCATTGAAGACAGTGTCAACAAAATTTGTAGATCAGGTAAAGTAATTGAATACATGAAGATCTATGGGTCAGAAAGGTCAAGGTCATTCATTGGCCTTAGACCAAGGTCATTCAGGATCCATATTTCAAACATTTTTTTCTCCAAAACTGCTGAGCCAATTTAAGTAAAATTTAATATGGAGCCTTTGTGAGTTGAACAAATGAAAAAATGCCAATACGGTCTAGATCACATGACCAAAATGGCCGTCACGCCCATATATGGTAAAAAGCCTTAAAAATTCTTCTCCTCCAGAACCGTAAGGCCAATGGCCTTGAAACTTGGCATGTAGCATATGGTACTCAGGCCCATCATAGTTTTTACAAATGGTGACCCTGAGTTGACCTTGACCTATTTTACAGCAATGTCAAATTTGCAGACTTAGGCTTTTGCATGGGAAAAAGTGAAAATAATGGATTTTTAGGAAACCATTGAAGACACTGTCACCAAAATTAGTAGATAAGGTAAAGTAGCTGAATACATGAAGATCTATGTGTAAGAAAGGTCAAGGTCATTAATTGACCTTAGACCAAGGTCACGCAGGTTCCATATTTCAAACATTTTTTCTCAGAAACTACTGAGCCAATTGAAGTGAAATTCAATATGGAGCCTTTGGGAGTTGAACAAATGAAAAGCTGCCAATATGGTCTAGATCACATGACCAAGATGGCCACCACGCCCATATATGGTAAAAACTCTTCGAAATTCTTCTTCTCAAGAACCGTAAGGCCAATGGCCTTGAAACTTGGCATGTAGCATATGGTACTCGGGCCTATCATAATTTGTTCAAATGGTGACCCTGGGTTGAACTTGACCTTTTTTACAGTAATGTCAAATATGCTGACTTAGGCTTTTGCATAGGAAAAAGTGAAAATAATGGATTTTTAGCTCACCTGAGCCTTTAGGCTCATAGGTGAGCTTATAGTATAGCCATGGTCCGTCGTCCATCCGTCCGTCCGTCCGTCTGTCCGTCCACCATTTTCAAAGATCTTCTTCTCCTATACTGCAGGGCCAATCAAAGCCAAATTTCATATGGAGCCTCTGTGGGATGGGGGAATGAAAGTTTGTTCGCGGGGTCTGGATCACATGACCAAGATGGCCGCCATGCCCCTATATGGTAAAAAGCCTTCAAAAATCTTCTTCTCCAGAACCATAAGGCCAGTGGCCTTGAAACTTGGCATGTAGCATATGGTACTCAGGCCCATCATGGTTTGTACAAATGGTGACCCTGGGTTGACCTTGACCTATTTTACAGCAATGTCAAATTTGCCGACTTAAGCTTTTGCATGGGGCAAAGTGAAAATTATGGATTTATAGGAAACCATTGAAGACAATGTCACCAAAATTTGTAGATCAGGTAAAGTAAATGAATACATGAAGATCTATGGGTGATAAAGGTCAAGGTCATTCATTGGCCTTAGACCCAAGATGGCCGCCATGCCCATATATGGTAAAAAACCTTCAAAAATCTTCTTCTCCAGAACCATAAGGCCAGTGGCCTTGAAACTTGGCATGTAGCATATGGTACTCAGGCCCATCATGGTTTGTACAAATGGTGACCCTGGGTTGACCTTGACCTATTTTACAGCAATTTCAAATTTGCCGACTTAAGCTTTTGCATGGGGCAAAGTGAAAATTATGGATTTATAGGAAACCATTGAAGACAATGTCACCAAAATTTGTAGATCAGGTAAAGTAACTGAATACATGAAGATCTATGGGTGATAAAGGTCAAGGTCATTCATTGGCCTAGACCCAAGATGGCCGCCATGCCCATATATGGTAAAAAACCTTCAAAAATCTTTTCTCCAGAATCATAAGGCCATTGGCCTTGAAACTTGGCATGTAGCATATGGTACTCGGGCCCATCATGGTTTGTACAAATGGTGACCCTGGGTTGACCTTGACCTTTTTTACGGCAATGTCAAATTTGCCGACTTAGGCTTTTGCATGGGGCAAAGTGAGAATAATGGATTTATAGGAAACCATTGAAGACAGTGTCACCAAAATTGGTAGATCAGGTAAAGTAACTGAATACATGAAGATCTGTGGGTGAGAAAGGTCAAGGTCATTCATTGGCCTTAGACACAAGATGGCCGCCATGCCCATATATGGTAAAAAGCCTTCAAAAATCTTCTTCTCCAGAACCATAACGCCAGTGGCCTTGAAACTTGGCATGTAGCATATGGTACTCGGGCCCATCATGGTTTGTACAACTGGTGACCCTGGGTTGACCTTGACCTATTTTACAGCAATGTCAAATTTGCCGACTTAGGCTTTTGCATGGGGCAAAGTCAAAATAATGGATTTATAGGTTCACTGAGCAATCAGTCAGGAAAAAATGGTGTGTTATTTGATGCAATGAGCAGCCAACCTTAATGAAAATGGATTAGTCTATAGATCTGACTCATCACAACAAAGTCTAAAGAAAGGGAATGACCTATAGCCATCATGAGACAATGTGTTGCGTGCAGGACCCAGGTCAGTACTTCCAATGCCAAGGTCATACTTAGAGGTCAGATATAAAAAAGTGGCCTTTTTTCATGTTTGGTCAATAACTCACTTTTTCCTGGATGAATTTTAAAATTACTTGGTGGAAATGTTAACCATCATGAGACATTTGTTTGAATTGAGGTTTTCATCTCCGCCAACACTGTATAGGTCATTTTGGAGACGTTGCTTCCAATTTTGTGGGACTTTTACCTGGCATTGAGATGAAATGGCATCTCAGTAGGGTTTTTGTGCATGGGTGGTCTGACTTGCATCACTTTTCCTGGACAGGCTTAGAACCTCTATGCTGTTTACCAGTACTCATTTGCAGTCGGTTTCAGCTCTGCATGGAAGTATCATGCAGCCCAATCTATTTCTTCAAGCCCGATGGGCGGGGGCCGGTGGTCATGAGACAATGTGTTGCCACCAAGAATCAGGTAAGTACCTCAATGATAAAAAAAGGGGGGAGACATCTGTGTTTTTGTAGAAAAACAAATTCTAGTTTCGTTCTGTTACTGCTCTTGAGATATGAAAATAAATTGGAACAAGTTTTCTTTTTGTTTCATTTGCTTCTGTATACAGTATACCATTTATGTCCAATGGACATTTCCTCATATTTTCCCTTTCTGTGAGCCAGGCACCGAGGTTATAAAACTTTTTTCACGCTCAACTCACTTCAGCATGAAATTTACCCTGCTCATAAGTTTTAAAATGCCAACAAATATTGAGATGGCATTTTAAAATTTATGAGCAGGGTAAATGACATTTTCTGCTGATCTAAGTAGGAAAATTGTCACCAGACAGGTGAGTGGTTCAGGAACACTGGTCCTCTGGTTATGAAATTAGGCTCATTAGTTTGGTTGCTATGGCAACTTAGAGTTCCCATAGACTTATAATGGGAAAATTGAAACAATGGCATTTACTGCCAAGCCGCTGCAGATATTTTGACAAAACTTTCATAGAAATATTCCAAGCAATCTACTATCTGCCATATGATTTTAGGCATACTGCTCATTTGTTTGGTTGCCATGGAAACCAAAATGAAAAAAAAAAATAGAAAAAAAAAATATTTAAAAAATCATCTCCTCGGAAACCGTATGCTCTATGAGGCTGAGAGTTTATGAAAATATTCACCATATTTGCCTTTACAGGTTTTGTGTTTTTTATGAAATTCGGCTCTTCAGTTTGGTTGCTATGGCAACTTCGATTTTCCATAGACTTATAATGGCGAAAATTGAAAAATGGCAATAACTACAAAGCCTTTGCAGATATATTGACAAAACTTTCATAGAAATGTTCTTTTAGTAAAATTCTCTCAACCATATGTTTTTATGTCAACCAGGGAGTCCAGTAGGTTGTGCAGGGGCCATGCCCCACCCCCAGTACTTCATAAAATGCCTTATATCTCAGAAACCTTACAGATCCCCACCCCTAAACCATATATATTCGCGTTCCTTATGATAAGGTGCATTAAGTGACACCAACATGAGGATCCCCCCGGGATCCCCCCGGATGTGCGGGGGAAATGCCCCACCCCCTCCACTTCATAAGATGCCATTTATCTCAGAAACCATTCAGACCTAACCCGTAAACTGTATAAATTCTTTTCTCTTATGATAAGACAAACTCAGTGATACCAACCTGGGGGTCACCCGGGATGTGCCTGGGCCATGCCCCATCCCTCCATTTCACAACAGGCCCAATATTCCAGAAACCTAACAGACCTAAACCCCTAAACAAAATATATTTTTGTTCCTTATGATAAGTTGCATTCAGTGACACCAACCTGGGGGACACCCGGGATGTGGCGGGGACATGCCCAACTCCCTCCACTTCATAATAGGTTGGGCCCCCGCCCATAGGGGCTTGAAGAAATATATGGGCTGCATGATGCTTCCATGCAGAGCTGAATCCGGCCTGCACACTAGTACTGGTGAACCGCTTAGAGGATCTAAGCCTGTACTGGAACCCCGGTACGAGGTGGACCGTCCATGATAATAAACCCTATTGGTTTCATTGGGCGGCAGGGATTGAGAAGTCATTTCATCTCAATGTCGGGTAAAAGTCCCACAATTGGAAGCAAAGTCTCCAAAATGACCTTCGCAAATTTGCAGTACATGTATGTTTCCCCTGGCTTTCGTTGCCGGATCATTACAGGGTCACTGATGAGGCTTTATTAGCCGAAACTACGTAGTATGACCCATCTTCTTTCTTATGAATGTTTTCATTGCTCTTAAAGGAACTCATTTTTGATTTTTATTTACAGCGTTGACGGGGACGTTAAACCTCAAATCAAACAAACAAAACTTCATAAAAGGCCAAATATTCCAAAACCTTACAATTTGTTTGTTTGTTTGATTTGATGTTTAACGTCCCCGTCAACACTGTAAAGGTCATTTTGGAGACGTAGCTTCCAATTTTGTGGGACTTTTACCCGACATTGAGATGAAATGACATCTCAAGACCTGTCGCCCAATGAAACCAATAGGGTTTATTAGCATGGATGGTCTGCCTTGCACCGCGGTTCCTGGACAGGCTTAGATCCTCTAAGCCGTTTACCAGTACTTGCGTGCGGGCCGGATTCAGCTCTGCGTGGAAGCATCATGCAGCCCATATATTTCTTCAAGCCCCTATGGGCGGGGGCTGTTAAAACCTTACAAATCCCTTCCCCTAAACCATATATATTCTTGTTCCTTATAAGAAGCATTCAGTGACACCAACCTGGGGGTCCCCCCAGATGTGCCGGGGACATGCCCCACCCCCTCCACTTCATAAAGTGCCATTTATCTCAGAAGCCATTCAGATCTCCAGCCCTAAACCATATATATTCTTGTTCCTTATGATAAGACGCACTCAGCGACACCAAGCTGAGGGTGCCGGGGTCATGCCCAACCCCTCCACTTTATAAAAGGCCAAATATTCCAGAAACCTTACCGATCCCCACCCCTAAACCATATATATTCTTGTTCCTTGTGATAAGACACATTCAGTGACACCAACATAGGGTTCCCCCAGGGCTCGCCCAGGCCATGCTCCACCCTTCATTTTCACAAAAGACCATATATCTGAGAAACTGTTCAGAGCCTACCCCTAAGCCATATATATTCTTGTTCCTTATGATAAGACGCAATCAGTGACACCAGCATGGGGTCCCCCCCCCTGTGGTGCCACGGGCCATGCCCCACCCTTTACTTCATTAAAAGACATATATCTCAGAAACCGGTCAGCTCCCCACCCCTTAACAATATATATTCTTGTTCCTTATGATAAGACCCCCACTTCATAATAGGCCATACATCTCAGAAACTATTCAAATCCCCACCACATAATCACATATATTCTTGTTCATTGTTATTAGACACATTCAGTCATCCCATCTTGTGGGGTCTGCAGGGGTCATTTCTCTCCCATCCACTTCATAAAAGGGCCTCATATCTCAGAAACTGTTCAGCATTAGGTTGCAACAATCTTGGGCTTTTCTGGAATCCACCATGCCCGAATCCCTCCACTGCTTAAAAGGCCTTACATCTCAGGAGCCATACATATCCCACCGCTAAACCATATATGTCTCTGTTCTTTTTTATAAGACACATTTAGTGACACCAACCAGGGCTCCATTGGGTTCATGCCCCCACCCCCCTCTCTCTGCTATATAAAACACCTAATATTTCAGATACAGTCCACATGAGTGCTCAATTGGGAATGGGGTTTGTTTGGGAGACTCTATAATTTGTAGATTAAAATCATACCATGTTAAATTACATGTCTGCCATTGGGCAGTACCCATCTGAGTTCCGGTTTATGAAATTTGGCTGTTTGGTTTGTTTGTCTATGGCAAGAGTTTCCATTGACTTTTAATGGGGAAAATTGAAAAATGACATTTATGCCTTTCAAGATATTTTGTCTAACTTACATAGAAATGTACCTTTAATAATGTTCTTTTAGGCCTATTGGTTGCCACAGATGGGAAATTGTCAGTTGTCATGTGTTGTCCTGCAACAACACATTCAAGCGACATCAGACCTCTGAAGCCACTAGGCTGATTGGGTCCAAATTTTATCTGTAGCATCCTTTGGCGCAGGGCTTCCATGGTTAATTAAAATACTTTGCTGCCAGTCGGCAGTGCCCCCTGAGCTCTGGTGAGCATAGTGGCCCATGTGCCTCTTGTTCTGATTCGGATGCCAGTGAAGATGAAAAATGTTGCATATCTGACAGAATTGAGCCAGTTCAGCTGAAGAACCTCCCCTATGTTGCATTTGTTAATTGGGCAGATTGTTCTAAATGTTCTCACTGGATGCACTTGAAATTTTGTGTCCCACAAAACGTTGTTAGGAAGGGTGACATTATTATTTGTCCTCACTGCAAAGCCATATAAGTCATTACCTTTTTATGATGCAGTATGAGGGAGGTATTTAGAGGTTGGCAAACAGCTGTTGACATAATTTTTGTAAGTTTCAAATTAGTAATTGAGACCAATAAAGCTTGTGGTATTGCATTGATATTGGCATGATGATAACGTTTACATAATTTGATAATAATGGGTAGTTATTTTTAGCTCGTCTGTTTTTTGAAAAAAAAACTTTCGAGCTATTGTCATCACTCCGGCGTCTGCGTTGTCGTCGTCTTGTGTCGTCTGGCGTCGTCGTTCCAAAAAAACTTAACCTTGGCTATAACTTAAAAAGTATTAGACCTAGCCTCATGAAACTTTATACACACACTCATCATCACAAGAGCTACATTTTGACCAAGGACCATAACAACATTGTTGATTTTGGCTGAATTATCTCCCCTTTTCCAATTTTTTTCTGAAACACATTTTTTGCTCTCATTTTAATACTATTCACAACAGAGCCTTCAAACTTCACATGAATGTTCCTTGGGACAAGACCTTTTCAGTGATACCACACTTTTTGATCTGTGACCTTGACCTTTGAACTTTGACCTATTTTTCGAAAATTTAACCGAAAACCTTAACCTTGACCATATTTCCAAAAGTATTTGGCCTACCTTCATGAAACTTCATACACATACTCACCATCACAAGAGCTACATTCCCTACAAGTTTTATAACTCCATCTTGCAATTTGATTGCTCTTGTTTGACTTAGAACTTTGGTTTTCTAAAAGAAACTGCAGACGAGCGTTGGCACCCGCATGCGGTGCTCTTGTTTACATTATATTTGTCTTGCAAACCAAAGTTGCTCATATCACTCATGAAACACATTTCTATTCTGTTAAAGTTGATAGCTGATAATTTTACCCCCTCAGAGGCCCCTTTTACCAGGATTTCAAAAGTTGGCGAATTCGCTTACTAATTTTCAAGATGGCGGATTTTGAGTGGTCTCAAATAGCGATGTTTTTTTTATGAAAGACATCGCTATTTGTTTGTTTCGTTTCTTCTTAGAGTTCATCCGGTAATTTGTCGGACCACCGCCATACGGCGTTGAGGGAATGTCTTAAAGTATAAGTATAAGAGCTCTATTTTACAATGAAATTTTTGCTGGTGAACTTTTACAGCTGTGCTATTTACAAAGTTACTAAGTTTATATGAATAAGGTGGTATTATTATTTTTTTTAGCTGGTTGAAATTGCTTTTAACTTGGCAACCCTCTTTTTGTGAATCTCTTATACATACTCTCTGGCATAAAGTTCTAGTTCAGCAATGTCTGTCATTCCTTTGTCCATCGGGACTGAAGGGTCCAGAACAAGTCTTGTGAATGCATCTGGATTCTGAAGATCTATATGTGCTTGGGAGATGGAACTCATCTTCTGTTTGTACTTGTTTCTACCTGCGTTGAATACAGCACATGCCGCAAGAAAATGTTGTCTTCTGGTGCAGCAGAGCATAGCTTACATGTAGCATCAACCTGGTGTTGGTTAAAAACCGCCCGGTTTGCTTGAAGTGTATAGGTTCCGGTTAACAGTTTGCACTTGAGCTGAGCTCTTCTACTGTCACTGATACTATTTCTCACCGTCGACCAAATCGGGTGACACTTTCCAACCTCGATTGCCTCCAGATCGACATATTTCAGGGAAGTATTTTGTTCAATTTCACCTTTCCACTTGGTTTCAATAACTAAGTTAATAGCTTTGTTTAAAAGGCGTTTCCATTCAGGCTTAGATGGAGGAGCATTAAACAGCTCAAATACTGAGGGTAAATTATACAGATCTAAAAGTTCCCTAATATAGTTAAACCAACTCTTCTCATGCTTTTCTTTCATGATTAACTGCCTCTTTGCAATTTCATATTCATATTTTAATCCCTTTTGTTGTATCAGGTTAGTATTTTTCGATGAAAGTGTTTTCTATCAGATAAATATGGGTACATGCATACCGCACCGGTGTTTATGGTTATATTGTGGAAATTCGATTACCCCAGTATAGATTTGGGGTATTAATGAGGCGGTTCTAATGAGTACCCACAATCCATATTTTGAGCAGAAATAAGAAAAATATCACAATTTTTCATCTTAAAATTTTCGTTTTTTCGGCGGTAAAGTTTACAATGTATTTCTATAGGCGTGTTTTCGTAATGCACAACAATTGTCATCTGGTTTGTCGTCAGCTGGTTACGTTAAAAGTCATTGTTGCAAACAGTATGGATCACGGTTTAAACTTTGCTTGTATTCACCATATTTGCATTATTTGCTGCCTCCCAGCTTGCGCATTGTCAATATTGGAAAAAACAGGTAACCAGACCCCCCTGACCTTTCAAGGTCAGGGGGGTCTGATTACCTGTTTTTCCAACACTGATAACGTTCAGACAAGGAACCAGCAGATAATGCAAATAAGGTGTATGCAAAAATATATGTCTTAAAAAGTTTGCGAGAAGATTCAGCAGATGAAATAATAAACAGACAACATTTTCTGATGCAGTTTTTAGCTCACCAGAGCCGAATCTGATGAGCAAAATGGCCACCGGTGCTAATAATAGTAAAATGCCAACAATTTGCTTCAGATGCCAAGTCCTCTTTAACCCTTGGGCCGATTTGATTCAAAGTAGAAGTAAAACAAAGATCAGGAATTGATACAATTAACTTACCCCACCCATCAAAGACACCAAAGGAAAAGAAACACAAACATTAAGCGACCAGACCATAATGGAAACCTAAACAAAGGAAGGCCATAAGGACAGTTACTTTCCCACAAAATGGCCATATGGCCATCCAAAATAAAAAGACAAAAGTGATACACACAGTAAGTAATAAACAACACCATAAATAAACCGCCACAAAAGAACCGCCTGGGAACGATCAGTGGAAAGATTTCCACTGGGGGGCTTAAATCGATTTTACGTGGCCACAATCCTCGCCCTTACTTCCGTCGCGATTTAGACAAATAATTTCAGTCCGCATGAAGGCCTCCTAACTCATCAGTGCAACATCTCCGTGAACACTAAAAATCAAAGAACCACAGAGGTGAGACAACGGTGAGGACTCGACAGCAAGAAACCACTGAAATGCTGGAGCAAAAGAAAACCAACAGACTCCGATGGGCCCGTTCAGATACAGAGCATCAAACTTTGCAGGAATCGTGGTTGAGTGATCCACTACCAAAATAGCTAAAAATCTTTCACTTCAATGAACAAGATGGCTGCCAGAGCTAAAAAAAATTGTAACATGGATTTAGAAAAGATGTTAGCAGAGAACTAGAACTCAAAAATACCTCTTGAACACATTGCAAAACTATGGCGAAGCCGATCACTGACACCATTAGGTAGAATAACAGTTATTAAACCATTTATGATCTCGGCCTTCAACTATTTCTTCATAATGCTGCAAAACCCTAGCGAAAATATAATTGAAAAATATTAAGAAGAATATGAGTAACTTTTTGTGGAATACTAAAATAAGCAAAATCAATGTCTACAATACTTAAACATTATTCGGCCCCCGCCCATCGGGGCTTGAAGAAATAGATGGGCTGCATGATGCTTCCACGCAGAGCTGAAACCGACCCGCACACAAGTACTTGAAAACCGCTTAGAGGATATAAGCCTGCCCAGGCAAAGCGGTGTGAGTGTCGGACCATCCATGCTTATAAACCTTATTGGTTTCATTTGGAGACAGGGCTTGAGATGTCATTATGTCTCCCCTGAATTTTTTTTTTTTCGGAGAGACATGTTGTTTTTCCCCCGGGCGTCTATAACTTGAAAACCCTTCGAGCTATCTTCACCAAACTTTATATAAATATTAATCAGCATTAGACGACCTGCAGAGCGCAAGAACTATAACCCTCGCATTTATACTTTTTGAATTATCTCCCTTGGAAGTTTGTCGATATGTATATATGCATGGGCAAATCGTGTCCAGTCAATAACTTTATTTTCAGATGGATTTTAAAATTACTTGACAGAAATATTAACAACCATAAGACGATGTGTGGTGCGCATGAGGCAGGTCGGTACCTCAAAGGTCAAGGTCATACTTAGAGGTCAAAGGACAAAAAGGAGCCTTTTTTCGTGTTTGGTCAATAACTCTTATTTTGAGATGGATTTTTAAATTACCTGGCAGAAATATTAACAACCATGAGACGATGTGTGGTGCGCATGAGGCAGGTCGGTACCTCAAGGGTCAAGGTCATAATTAGAGGTCAAATGTCAAAAAGGGGGCCTTTTTTCGTGTTTGGTCAGTCTCTCTTATTTTGAGATGGATTTTGAAATCACTTGGCAGAAATGTTAACCAATATAAGACGATGTGTTGCGTGCATGACCCAGGTTGGTACCTCAAAGGTCAAGGTCATACTTAGAGGTCAAAGGTAAAAATGGGGGCCTTTTTTCGGGTTTTGTCAATAACTTGCCTATTTTTAGATCGAATTTGAAGTTACTTGGCAAAAATGTTAATTATCATGAGACGATGTGTTGCATGCATGATTCAGTTTGGTACCTAAAATGTCAAGGTCATACATAGAGGTCAAAGGTAAAAAAAGGGGCCTTTTTCCGTGTTTCGTCAATAACCTTCTTATTTTTAGATGGATTTTGAAATTGCTTGGCAATTAACCACCATGAGATGGTGTGTTGCACGCATGACCTATATTGTTACCTGAAAGGTCAAGGTCATACATAGAGGTTAAAGGTAAAAAAGGGGGCTTTTTGTGTTCTGTCAATAACTTTCTTATTTTAGATGGATTTTGAAATTACTTGGCAGAAATGTTAACCACCATGAGACGATGTGTTGCGTGCATGACCCAAGTTGGTACCTCAAATGACAAGGTCGTACTAAGAGATCAAAGGACAAAAAGGGGCCTTTTTTAGTGTTCAGTCAATGACTTTCTTATTCCTGGATAGATTGTGAAACTACTTGGCAGAAATGTTAACCGTCATGGGACAATGTGGTGCACGCAAGACCCAGGTCGGTACCTCCAAGATCAAGGTCATACTAAGAGATCAGAGGTAAAAAAAAATTTTTTTTTTTTTTTTTTGTGTCCAGTGAATAACTTTTTATCCCCCGACCGAATAGGTTCGGGGGATATAGCGATCAGCCTGGCGTCTGTCCGTCCGTCCGTAGACGCAATCTTGTGATGGCCATAACTCCTATACCCTTTGAGATTCATTGATGGTTCTTGGCACAATTGTTCACAAGGCCGAGACGGCGTGTCATGCACAAGAACCAGAACTCTGGATGCCATACTTTTTTAGTTATCTCCCCTTTTAATAAAATAGAATGACTACTTTGTGATGGCCATAACTCCAATACCTTTTTAGATATATTGATGATACCTGGCACAGTTGTTCACAAGGCTGAGACGGCGTGTCATGCACAAGAACCAGAACTCTGGATGCCATACTTTTTTAGTTTTCTCCCCTTTTAATAAAATAGAATGACTACTTTGTGATGGCCATAACTCCAATACCTTTTTAGATATATTGATGGTACCTGGCACAGTTGTTCACAAGGCTGAGACGGTGTGTCATGCACAAGAACTACATTCTGGGTGCCATGGTTTTGGAGTTATCTCCCCTTCCAATAAAATAGAGTGACAACCTTGTGATGGCCATAACTCCTATACCCTTTGAGATTCATTGATGGTTCTTGGCACAATTGTTCACAAGGCTGAGACGGCGTGTCATGCACAAGAACCAGAACTCTTGATGCCATACTTTGTTAGTTATCTCCCCTTTTAATAAAATAGAATGACTACTTTGTGATGGCCATAACTCCAATACCCTTTGAGATATATTGATGATACCTGGCACAGTTGTTCGCAAGGCCGAGACGGTGTGTTATGCACAAGAACCACAACTCTGGGTGCCATGGTTTTTTAGTTATCTCCCCTTCCAATAATATAGAATCACTACCTTGTGCTGGCCACATCTCTAATACTCTTAGAGATATATTGATGATACTTGGTACAGTTGTACATGAGGTTAAGCAGGTGTGTCACGTGCAAGAACCACAACTCTGGGTGCCCTGGTTTTTGAATTATCTCCCCTGACAATATAACCTTGTGATGGCCATAACTCAAATATCCTTTGAGATGTATTGATGGTACTTGGCACAATTGTATACAACGTTGAGACGGCGCTTCATGCCTAAGATCAACAACTCTGGGTGTTATGATATTTGAGTTATCTCCCCTTCCAATATAACAGTATGACAATTTTGTGATCATCGTACCTACAATACCCTTTGAGACATATTTGTGGTACTTGATGCAGATGTACATGAGGTTAAGCAGGTGTGTCATGCTCAAGAATTACAACTCTGGGTGCTCTGGTTTTTTTAATTATCTCCCCTGGCAATATATCCTTGTGATGGCCATAACTCCAACACCCTTTGAGATATATTGAAGGAACTTGGCACAATTGTATACAAGGTACAGAAGGGATGTCATTTGCAAGAACTACAACTGTTGGTGCTGTGGTATTTGAGTTATCTACCCTTCCTATATAACAGTATGACCAGCTTGTGATCACCATATCTCCAATACCTTTTGAGACATATTGATGGTACTTTGTACAGAAATACATGAGCTTAAGCAGGCATGTCATGCGCAAGAACCACATTTCTGAGTGCCCTGGTTTTTTAGTTATCTCCCCTGACAGTATAATTTTGTGATTGCCATAACTACAATACTTTTGTGATATATTGCTGGTTTAATTCTTGTGCACTTTCTATTGGTGAACAATCTTCTGAAGGCCATATTGGCTTTTGGTCGGGGGATTTGCCATCTCTTCCGATGGCTATTTTTTTATTTCTGGATGGACTTTATAAAGTAAACATGCAGAAATGTTCACCGTCATTTGACCATGAGTCATGTGCAAGACCAAGGTCCATACCTCTAATGTCAAGGTCATACCTAGAGGTCAAAGGTAAAAAAGGGACAGTCAATAACTTCCTTATTCTTTGATGGATTATGAAATTACTTGGCAGAAAGTTGACCATCATGAGAAGATGTGTTGTACCTTAAAGGTCAAGGCCATACTAAGAGGTCAAAGGTAAAAAAGGGCTTTTGTGTGTACGGCCAATAACTTTTTAGCTCACCTGTCACATAGTGACAAGGTGAGCTTTTGTGATCACTTTTTGTCCGTCGTGCGTCCGTGCGTGCGTGCGTCCGTAAACAATTTCAAATAAGTATATCTCTAATACCCCATGGTTAATCTTGTTCAAATTTCATGAGAAGCATCATCAGGTAGGGGGAAAGGCCGCATAAGGTGTTTGGGCTGATCAGATTGGAATTCTGGTTGCCATGGCAACATATAGCTCCCATAGACTTACAATGGGAAAAAAATAAAATATCTTCTTCTCTGAAACCACAGGGCCCAGAGCTTAGATATTTAGCATGTATTAACGGCAAGTGGTCACCTACATAATTCCTGCCAATCATGCCCCTGGGTTCCAAATTGGGGACGCCCCAGGGCCCCTTCGCTCCCATAGACTCATAATGGAACAAAAAGCTTCAAAAATCTTCTTCTCGGAAACCACAGGGCCCAGAGCTTAGATATTTAGCATGTAGCAACGGCAAGTGGTTACCTACATAATTCCTGCCAATCATGCCCCTGGGTTCCAAATTGGCCACACCCCGGGGCCCCTTAGCTCCCATAGACTCATAATGGAACAAAAAGCTTCAAAAATCTTCTTCTCTAAAACCACAGGGCCCAGAGCTTAGATATTTAGCATGTAGCAACAGCCAGTGGTCACCTACATAATTCCTGCCAATCTTGCCCCTGGGTTCCAAATGGGCCACGCCCCGGGGCCCCTTCGCTCCAATAGACTCATAATGGAACAAAAAGCTTCAAAAATCTTCTTCTCGGAAACCACAGGGCCCAGAGCTTAGATATTTAGCATGTAGCAACGGCAAGTGGTCACCTACATAATTCCTTCCAATCATGCCCTTGGGGTCCAAACAGGCCACGCACCGGGGCCCTTTAGCTCCTATAGACTCATAATGGAAAAAAGCTTCAAAAATCTTCTTCTCTGAAACCACAGGGCCCAGAGCTAAGATATTTGGCATGTAGCAACAACAAGTGGTCACCTACATAATTCCTGCCAATCATGCCCCTGGGGTCCAAATTGGCCACATCCTTGAGCCCTTTAGCTCCCATAGACTCATAATGGAAAAAAAAGCTTCAAAAATCTTCTTCTCTGAAACCACAGGGCCCAGAGCTTAGATATTCAGCATTTAGCAACGGCCAGTGGTCACCTACATAATTCCTGCCAATCATGCCCCTGGGTTCAAAATTGGGGACGCCCCAGGGCCCCTTCGCTCCCATAGACTCATAATGGAACAAAAAGCTTCAAAAATCTCCTTCTCGGAAACCACAGGGCCCAGAGCTTAGATATTTAGCATGTAGCAATGGCAAGTGGTCACCTACATAATTCCTGCCAATCATGCCCCTAGGGTCCAAAAGGGCCACGCCCCGGGGCCCTTTAGCTCCTATAGACTCATAATGGAAAAAAGCTTCAAAAATCTTCTCTGAAACCACAGGGCCCAGAGCTGAGGTATTTGGTATGTAGCAACGGCAAGTGGTCACCTACATAAATCCTGCCAATCATGCCCATAGGGTCCAAAAGGGCCACGCCCCTGGGCCCCTTAGCTCCCAAAGACTTATAATGGAAAAAAAAAAAGCTTCAAAAATCTTCTCTGAAACCACAGGGCCCAGAGCTGAGGTATTTGGCATGTAGCAACAGCAAGTGGTCACCTACATAAATCCTGCCAATCATGCCCCTAGGGTCCAAATGGGCAACGCCCCGGGGCCCCTTAGCTCCCAAAGACTCATAATGGAACAAAAGGGCCCCTTAGCTCCCAAAGACTCATAATGGAACAAAAAGCTTCAAAAATCTTCTTCTCTGAAACCACAGGGCCCAGAGCTTAGTTATTTAGCATGTAGCAATGGCAAGTGGTCACCTACATAATTCCTGCCAATCATGCCCCTGGGGTCCAAAAGGGCCACGCCCCGGGGCCCCTGAGCTCCTATAGCCTCATAATGGAAAAAAAACTTCAAAAATCTTCTTCTCTGAAACAACAGGGCCCGGAGCTTAGATATTTAGCATGTAGCAATGGAAAGTGGTCTCCTACATAAATCCTGCCAATCATGCCCGTGGGGTCCAAATGGGCCACCCACGAGCCCCTTAGCTCCCATAGACTCATAATGGAAAAAAGCTTCAAAAATTTTCTTCTCTGAAACCACAGGGCCAAGAGCTTAGATATTTAGCATGTAGCAATGACAAGTGGTCACCTACTTAAATCTTGACAATAATGCCCCTGGGGTCCAAATGGGCCACACCCTGGGACCCCCTTAGCTCCCATAGACTCAAATGGAAAAAAACTTCAAAAATCTTCTTCTCTGAAACCACAGCGCCCAGAGCTTAGATATTTAGCATGTAGCAACGGCAAGTGGTCACCTTCATATTTCCTGCTAATCATGCCCCTGGGGTCCAAATGGGCCACGCCCCGGGGCCCCTTAGCTCCCATAGACTCATAATGGAAAAAAGCTGCAAAAATCTTCTTCTCGGAAACCACAGGGCCCAGAGCTAAGATATTTGGCATGTAGCAACGGCAAGTGGTCACCTACATAATTCCTGCCAATCATGCCCCTGGGGTCCAAATTGGCCACACCTGGAGCCCCTTAGCTCCCATAGACTCATAATGGAAAAAAAAGCTTCAAAAATCTTCTTCTCTGAAACCACAGGGCCCAGAGCTTAGATATTCAGCATTTAGCAACGGCCAGTGGTCACCTACATAATTTCTGCCAATCATGCCCCTGGGTTCCAAATTGGGGACGCCCCAGGGCCCCTTCGCTCCATTAGACTCATAATGGAACAAAAAGCTTCAAAAATCTTCTTCTCGGAAAACACAGGGCCCAGAGCTTAGATATTTAGCATGTAGCAACGGCAAGTGGTCACCTACATAATTCCTGCCAATCATGCCCCTAGGGTCCAAAAGGGCCACGCCCCGGGGCCCTTTAGCTCCTATAGACTCATAATGGAAAAAAGCTTAAAAAATCTTCTTCTCTGAAACCACAGGGCCCAGAGCTGAGGTATTTGGCATGTAGCAACAGCAAGTGGTCACCTACATAAATCCTGCCAATCATGCCCCTAGGGTCCAAATGGGCTACGCCCCCGGGCCCCTAAGCTCCCAAAGACTCATAATGGAAAAAAAAGCTTCAAAAATCTTCTCCTCTGAAACCACAGGGCCCAGAGCTGAGGTATTTGGCATGTAGCAACAGCAAGTGGTCATCTACATAAATCCTGCCAATCATGCCCCTAGGGTCCAAATGGGCCACGCCCCGGGGCCCCTTAGCTCCCAAAGACTCATAATGGAAAAAAGCTTCAAAAATCTTCTTCTCTGAAACCACAGGGCCCAGAGCTTAGATATTTAGCATGTAGCAACGGCAAGTGGTCACCTACATAGTTCCTGCCAATCATGCCCCTGGGGTCCAAAAGGGCCACGCCCCGGGGCCCCTTAGCTCCTATAGCCTCATAATGAAAAAAAAACTTCAAAAATCTTCTTCTCTGAAACCACAGGGCCCAGAGCTTAGTTATTTAGCATGTAGCAATGGCAAGTGGTCATCTACATAAATCCTGCCAATCATGCCCCTAGGGTCCAAATGGGCCACGCCCCGGGGCCCCTTAGCTCCCAAAGACTCATAATGGAAAAAAGCTTCAAAAATCTTCTTCTCTGAAACCACAGGGCCCAGAGCTTAGATATTTAGCATGTAGCAACGGCAAGTGGTCACCTACATAGTTCCTGCCAATCATGCCCCTGGGGTCCAAAAGGGCCACGCCCCGGGGCCCCTTAGCTCCTATAGCCTCATAATGAAAAAAAAAAACTTCAAAAATTTTCTTCTCTGAAACCACAGGGCCCAGAGCTTAGATATTTAGCATGTAGCAATGACAAGTGGTCACCTACTTAAATCTATACAATCATGCCCCTGGGGTCCAAATGGGCCACCCCCGGGGCCCCTTAGCTCCCATAGACTCATAATTGAAAAAAACTTCAAAAATTTTCTTCTCTGAAACCACAGGGCCCAGAGCTTAGATATTTAGCATGTAGCAATGACAAGTGGTCACCTACTTAAATCTATACAATCATGCCCCTGGGGTCCAAATGGGCCACACCCCGGGGCCCCTTAGCTCCCATAGACTCATAATGGAAAAACGCTTCAAAAATCTTCTTCTCAGAAACTGTGAAGCACATAACTTAGATATTTAGTATCTAGCAACATAATAATAGCCAGCTACATAAATCCTGCTAACCCTGCCCCTGGGGTTAAAATTTGCCTCGCCCGAGCTCATCTCCTCCAATAGACTTATAATGGAAAAAAAAACTTAAAAAATCTTCTTCTATGAAACTATAAGGCCCAGAGCTTAGATTTTTAGTATGTAGCAACGTCAAGTGGCCACCTACATAAATCCTGCCAGTTATGCCCCTGGAATCCAAATTGGCCCCACCCCAGGGCTCTTTAGCTTCCATAGACTAACAATTTGGGAAACTTCAAAAATTTTCTTTTCTGAAAACACAGGGCCCTTACAATGAAAAAAACAAAAAAAAAAAACAACTTAAAATGGGGAAAAAAATCTTCAAAAATCTTCTTCTCTGAAACCATAAGTCCCAGAGCTTAGGTATTTAGCATGTAGCAATGTCGAGTGGTCGCCTACATGAATCCTGCCAATCATGCCCCTGGGGTCCAAATCCTGTGGCCCCTTAACTCCAACAAACTTATAATGGAAAAAGCTTCAAACATCTTCTTTGAAACCATGAAGTACAGACCTTAGATATATAATATATAGCAACACAAAATGCTCGCCTACATAAATCCTGCCAACCGTGCCCTTTGGGTCAACATTGGCCAAGCCCCAGGGCTCATTAGCTCCTATAGACTTATACTGGAAAAAACTTAAAAAAATCTTTTTCTCCAAAACCATAAGGCACAGATTTTGTTTGATTTGAGGTTTTACATCCCCGTCAACACTATATATGTCATTTTGGAGATGTCTCTTCCAATTTTGTGATACTTTTACCAGACATTGAGATGAAATTACATCTCAAGCCCTGTCGCCCAATGAAACCAGTAGGGTTTATAAGCATGGACACCACTTTGCCTGAGCTTAGATATTTAGTATCTAGCAATGTCAAGTGGTCTCCTACACTAATGCTTTTCTGGTACACAGGTGAGCGATATAGGGCCATTGGGTCCTCTTGTTTATTTTTCTGTGAACATTGTTAAAGTTATTTTGTAGAAATGTTCATCTTCATTAGATGATGTGTTGCACACAAGACCCAGCTCAATTCCTCCAATGTCAAGGTTATACTTAGAGGTCAAAAACAGGGGAGACATCTGTGTTTTTGTAGAAAAACAAATTCTAGTTTCATCTCAATGTCGGGTAAAAGTCCCACAAAATTGGAAGCAACATCTCCAAAATGACCTTGACAGTGTTGACGGGGACGTTAAACCTCAAGTCAAACAAACAAACATACAAACTTAAACATTATTGTGATGGTGGATTAAAATGATCAACTTTAAAGTTTTCCTTGAAGCATTAAAGTCCACTTGAATTAGAAGATTATAATCACAGGTAATTATAAAATGACAGGTAGACATTGATAAACTTACGGGATGTTATTCTATGTTTTTAGAAAAAAATAATCCGAACAATATACAATCAGTTTTGGAAAGACCCTAATGGAAACACCAATAGCGGAAAGCCAAAAGGACAGTCACTTTCCCACAAAATGGCCAATTGGCTATCCAAAACAAAAACTATAAGCGATACACACACTCAAAAGACAATCCATAACAAAAATAAACCGCGGCACAAGAACCGCCATGGAACGGTCAGTGAAACGAATTCCACTGGGTGTGTGTGTGTGTGGGGGGGGGGGGGGGGCTTAAATCGATATAACGAGGCCGCAATCGTCGCCCTTAACCCCGCCGAGATTTAGACAAATAAACAAGAAACAAAATATAAACAAACGGACTGACTCCGGTTAGCCCTCTGTGAAGAAGGACAATTGGCTATCCAAAACAAAAAGATACCAGCAACATACACATGCAGACGAAATATAACAAATAGAAACCAGACAGAACCGCCTTGGAACCGTCAGTGAAAAATAAAGATAAGCCAGAAAATTGTTGCAACAGGTGAGAAAATATTAACAAGTCCAATACATTACAACCAAAACATTAAAGTTGGTGTATATATATATATATCACAATCATTGGTTTCAAAGAGGAGTTAAATACATTGCCGACCTTGTCGATGATAATGGATTGTGTTTCAATGAACTTGTATTTACACAGAAAACAGGAATAAAAACAAATTTTTTGGGATACAATGGTTGTATTAGAGCAATAAAAATAAACACACTGAAGTTGAAATTACTCCAAAAAGAGTCCGATCACCTTTCATACCTCTTGCTACAGCAACACAAAGGAAGTAAGAACATGTACAATTTATTAAACCAAAATAATATACCCACAGGACAGGCAAAATAGAAGTGAAGGCAATGATCTGGAAAATGTTACTTGAACAGTGGAAAAATATATACATTCCCATTTAAAATAACAAAGTATCCAGCTTTGCTGTGGTATCAAATCAGCATCAATAACAATATATTAGTAACAAGCAAACTACTGAACAAAATGAAACTTAGGGAGGACACACTTTGCACCTTATGCCAGTCAGAACATGTAACCATTGTACATTTACTGGGGAAATGTCCTAAAACTCAACGATTTATAATGGAAATAATTCAGTGGCTGAATGCATTTACCATACATGCTTTATTACCGAAAAACAATTCAAGTGACAGTAGTCATAATTATTCAACCGTTCAAGCTATCCTCACGAAACTTCATATAAATGTATATTAATCAACATTAGACGACATGCAGAGCGCAAGAGCTACAACTCTTACATTTTTACTTTTTGTGTAATTTCCCTCGGAAGAATGTCGGTCACAAAATCGTGTATGTATGTATGGGCAAATCGTGTCCGGTCAATAACTTTCTTATTTTCAGATAAATTTTGAAATTACTTGGCAGAAATTTTAACCACCATGAGACGATGTGATGTGCGCAAGACCCAGGTCGGTACCTTTAAGGGCAAGGTCAAACTTAGAGGTCAAAGGTAAAAAGGGTTCTTTTTCGTGTCCGGTCAATAACGTTTGTTTATATCTGGACGGATTTTTTTAAAGTAACCTTGCAGAAACGTTCACCTTCATTAGATGATGTGTCGTGCGCAAGACCATGGTCCGTACCTTCCATGTTAAGGTCATACTTAAAGGTCAAAGGTAAAAACGGGGCCTTTCTTCGTGTACGGTCAACAACTTTTTTATTCTTTGATGGATTATGAAATTACTTGTCAGAAATGTTAACCATTATGAGACGATGTGTTGCCCGTTACCTCAAAGGTCAAGGTCATACTTAAAGGTAAAATGTCAAAAAAGGGTCTTTATGTCCCGTACGGCCAGTAACTTTCTTATTCCTTGATGGATTTTGAAATTGCTTGGTAGAAAAAATGAAGTGTTGCGTGCAAGACACAGATCGGTACCTCCAAGGTCTAGGTCATACTTGGAGGTCAAAGGTAAACAAAGGTTTTTTTTCTAGTCCGGTCAATAAATAACGCAGTGAGCTTTTAGGATCACTTTTTGTCCGTCGTTCGTCTTGCGTGCGTGCATGCGTCCGTAAACAATTTCTTCAATCGACATCTCCTCCTAAACCACTGATCGGATTTTGACCAAACTTCACAGGAATGATCCTTAGGTGGCCCCCTTTCAAATTTGCACATCTAGGTCACAGGAGCCAAAAATAGATTTTTTTTCACTGAAAACTTAAAAATTCTTCTCTGAAACCACAAGGCCCAGGTCTTTGATATTTGGTATGAATTTGCTTTATCTAGTTGACCCTTACCAGGATTGTTCAAATTATATTGCTGGAGCCAAAGGGCCCTTTGGTTTTACATAGGGTTATAGGGAAATTTTTTAAAAATCTTCTTCTCTGAAACCGCAAAGCCCAGGTCTTTGATATTTGGTAGGAAGCTTCATCTAGTGGACCCCTACGAAGATTGTTCAAATTATAGTGCTGTAGCCAAAAAATGCCCCCGCCCCGTGGCCCTTTGGTTTTACATAGGCTTATGTAGGGAACATCTTTAAGAATCTTCTTCTCTGAAACCGCAAGGCCCAGGTCTTTGATATTTGGTCGGAAGCTTCATCTAGTGGACCTCTACCAAGATTTTTCAAATTATAGCCCTGGGGCCAAAAATGCCCCCGTCCCAAGACCCTTTGGTTTTACATAGGCCTATATAGGGAAATCTTTAAAAATCTTCTTCTCTGAAACTGCAAGGCCCAAGTCTTTAATATTTGGTATGGAGCTTCAGCTAGTGGACTTCTATCAAGAATATTCAAATTATAGCCCTCGGGCCACAAATGCCCCCGCCCCGGGGCCCTTTGGTTTTACATAGACTTAAATAGAGATAATCCTTGAAAATCTTCTTCTTTGAAACAGTAAGGTCCAGGTCCTTAATATTTGATGTGAAGCTTCATCTGATGGACTTCTATCAAGATTGTTTAAATTATAGCCCAGGGGCCAAAAATGCCCCGCCCAGGGGCAATTTGGTTTGGCAAATGCTTATGTAGGGAATATCTTCTTCTCTGAAGCTGCAAGACCCATGTCTTTGATATTTGGTGTGTAGCTTCATCTAGTGGACCTTTGCCAAGATTGTTCAAATTATAGCCTTTGTTAATATTTGGTATGAAGCTTCACCTTTTTAGACCTCCCTCAACATTATGCAAATTGTAGCCCTGGGACCAATAATGGCCCTCCCCGGGGCCCACCTGTTATTCTATGGATCAGGTGAGCGATCCAGGGCCATCCGATAGGCCCGACCAGAGACAGAGTATCAGGTACCAACCAACATAAGCCTTTACGTTGGAACCGTCATAGAATCTGAGGCCTGACCCACCGGCGGTCAGTTAAAGAGAGAAGCAAAGTTATCAACCGTGATTGGGTTAACTACCATGCATGCAGTCTGTCGTATAACATTTATGTTGTACCCAATCTTTTTTATATCGAAGAACGATTTTACGAAATTGGGTGCTGAAGTCATTGCGGAAGACTCCCTCTATCTTGCATGTATTGTAAGAAATGCCTTTTTCACTTCTGAAGAGCATAAAAAATTATACTTTATGGTCATGTCAGAAAGTGTGTGAAGCTCTCACCTTTCTACTGGACAATATTTACATAAGATTTGGTACTAAGTTATTTAGACAAGTTGTGGGTATTCCGATGGTACTAATTGCGCACCACTTGTGGCTGATCTGTTTTTGTTCTGTTATGAGAGAGACTTTATGATGTCCCTTTCTGCTGAAAACCAGTCTGAAATCATTGAAGCTTTTAGCTCCACTTCTGGATATTTGGATGATTTATTTAAAATTGATAATACCTACTTCGATGGTTTGATCAGTCAAGTTTATCCCCCAGAACTTCAGTTGAACAAAGCAAATTTTTCTGATACCGAGGCTCCGTTTTTAGATTTACATCTATCTATTGTAGATGGGTTTGTTTCTTGCAAAATTTACGATAAACGCGTTGATTTTGATTTTGAGACTTTATAAATTTTCCTTTTTGGATGATGATGTTCCTCTTGTGCCATCCTATGGCGTTTATATTTCGCAATTTATTTCGATTTGCTAGAGTGTGTAGTCATGTAACTGACCTCAACACTCGTAATAAATTTTAACGGCTAAACTTCTTAATCAGGGTTATCGGTACCATAAACATACGAAAAGCCTTTTCAAAATTTTATAGACGTCATTCTGATTTAATTTCAAAATTCAATATTGGACTTAAATCTCTTCTGCAACAAGGTCTATCGGGACCCGAATTTTATGGTGACTTAGTATATAAATTCAGAAAAATATATAGCCGCTATGACTTCAGCACTCAATTTTGTAATAAAAAGATATAAAAAGATGGGGTACAACATAAATGTTATACGACAGACTGCATGTATGGTAGTTAACCCAATCAAGGTTGACAACTTTGCTTCCCTCTTTAATTGCACGCCGGTGGGTCAGGCCTCAGATTCTATGACAGTTCCAATGTGGTCGGGCCCATCGGAGTCTAACTGTTGGTTTTCTTTTGCTCCAGTATTTCTGTTGTTTCTTGCTGTCGAGTCCTCACCGTTGTTTCATCTCTGTGGTTGTTTGTTTTTTGTGTTCACGGAGATGTTGCACTGATGAGTTAGGAGGCCTTCATGCGGACTGAAAATATTATTTGTCTTAATCGCGACGGAAGTAAGGGCGAGGACTGTGGCCGTGTAAAATCGATTTAAGCCCCCCCCCCCCCCCCCCCAGTGAATATTTTATTCTGGATAGCCTATTGGCCTTTTTGTGGGAAAGTGACTGTTGGTGTTTCCGTTGGTGTCTGTTGCTTCATGTTTGTGTTTCTTTCCGTTTGGTGTCTCTGATGGGAGCTGTGGGTTAATTGTATCGATTCCTGATAATTGTTTCCACTTCTATTTTATATATTAAGAAGCATAATTTATCTCCAAATTTGAAGGTATTTGTTTGATGATATATGGACAGCAGCTGTTTACTGCAGTCAATTATATCCTACGAGGGCTTCAATTTTGAATACAAGTAGGACGTTTTCCCATGCACTAATGCGAAAATCACCTGGAAATAAATATCACAGCGTAGATAAACATTTTTACCTTTACATTGATACCAAACCTGTTAAAATCCGTGCACTTTAGCCATGTATATCGTTCGATAAACACTGTCTACTCTTGTATACTAATACAAAACATGGTTGGAAGAAGGTCAGAGTACGCCGTTGAAATACGGTCCTATATTAAGAATCGTTGTATTCTTGGTATACGGTGCAAAGACATTTTTGATGAAATATGTACGGTTTATGGGCATAATGAAATGTCTTTTCCGACAGTTTTCGTTGGTGTAAGAAACTCAGCTGTGGGCTAGGCTCAACAGAAGATGCACCACATGATCGTCGGCCGAAAAGAGCAACATCTGCCAAGATGGTTGCTAGAGTGAAAGAACTAGTTGCTACCGATGCACGATACACCACTAGGCAAATAGCTAATATGGTCGGCATCTCATTAGGAGCAGCTCATACAATTCTGAAACGGGATTTGAAAATGAGAAAGATCTGTGCTAGATGGTTCCCCCATCTGTTGACAGATGAGCAGAAAAAGACACGCGTTCAGTGCGCCAAGAAGTTGCTTAAAAGGTTTCCAAATTACAACGCACGGTCTTTCGCTAATGTCGTCACAGGTGACGAGACATGGGTTCACTTTTTTGAGCCAAAACGAAAGATTCAGAACGAAATATGGGCAACAAAGTATTGCAAAAGACCATGCATTGCATAGCGGACCATGAGCGTCAAGAAGGTAATGCATGCCATATTCTTTTCAAATCAAGGCCCTGCTTTTCAGGTTGCTGTGCCTAAAGGCAAATCTGTAAATGCGAAGTTTTACAAGAATAAAGTTCTTCGAAAATTGAAGAAATATTTCAAAGAACGAAGACCCGCAACTGGTTTGGCCAATGTCAGATTGCTACATGACAATGCGTCATCGTACAAGGCGTTCATTGTGCAAGACTATCTGAAGCAGGAAAAGGTTGTTGAACTCCCTCACCCCCCGTATTCCCCTGACCTTGACCAGTGTGACTTTTTAGCTCACCTAGGCCGAAGGCTCCAGGGGAGCTTATAGTATAACTGGTCATCCGTCGTCTGTCCGTCACCACCTTTGACCAGTTATATCTCTGCAGCCCGCAGGCTGATCTCAATCATTTCTTATCTGTAGCATGCCTTGGGTGGGGCAACGAAGAATTTAGCTTTTTATCAAAATTGAACGAAAACTTTGGTTGCTATGGCAATCCCAATTTCCCATAGACTTACAATGCTAAATGCTTGTCATCACCGTAGCACCTTCAGTTTTGATCGGATCTTTCTGAAACTTATATGTAAGGTGGCTGAGGATAAAAGCTCGGATGAGTTCGAAAACCGGCCAAGTCTGCCCATTAATCATAGAGTAACGTCCCTTTGATTGCTGAAAATGCTGATTTTTGACCTTGTCATCACAATAGCCCCTTCAGTTTTGATCGGATCTTTCTGAAACTTATATGTAAGGTGACTGGGGATAAAACCTCGGATGAGTTCGAAAACCGGCCAAGTCGGCCTATTTATCATAGAGTTACATCCCTTGATTGCTGAAAATGCTGATTTTTGACCTTGTCTTCAGTTTTTATCGGATCTTTCAAAAACTTATATGTAAGGTGACTGGGGATAAAACCTTGGATGAGTTCGAAAACCGGCCAAGTCGGCCCATTTATCATAGAGTTACATCCCTTTGATTGCTGAAAATGCAGATATTTGACCTTGTCATCACCGTAGCCCCTTCAGTTTTGTTCGGATCTTTCGGAAACTTATATGTAAGGTGGCTGGGGATCAAAAATTGGATGAGTTCGAAAACCGGCCAAGTCGACCCATTAATCATAGAGTAATGTCCCTTTGATTGCTAAAAATGCCGATTTTTGACCTTGTCATCACCGTATCCCCTTCAGTTTTGGTCGGATCTTTCTGAAACGTATATGTAAGTTGGCTTGGGATAAAACCTCGAATGAGTTTGAATACGGGCCAAGTCGGCCCATTTATAATAGAGATACATCCCTTTGATTGCTAAAAATGCAGATATTTGTCCTTGTCATCACTGTAGCCCATTCAGTTTTGATCGGATATTTCTGAAACTTATATGTAAGGTCGCTGGGGATAAAACCTTGGATGAGTTCGAAAACCGGCCAAATCGGCCCATTTATTATAGAGTTACGTCCCTTTGATTGCTGAAAATACTGATTTTTGACCTTATCATCACCATAGCCCCTTCAGTTTTGATCGGATCTTTCTGAAACTTACATATCAGTTGGCTGGGGATAAAACCTCGAATGAGTTCGAAAACCGGCCAAGTCGGCCCATTTATCATAGAGTTACATCCCTTGAATTGCTGAAAATGCAGATATTTGACCTTGTAATCACTGTAGCCCCTTCAATTTTGATCGGATCTTTCTGAAACTTATATGTAAGGTGGCTGGGGATAAAACCTCGGATGAGTTCGAAATCCGGTCTAGTCTACCGATTTATCGTTGAGTTACGTCCCTTTGATTGCTGAAAATGCCGATTTTGGACCTTGCCATCAATGTAGCCCCTTCATTTTTGATCGCATCTATCTGAAACTTATATGAAAGGTAGCTTGGGATAAAAACTAAGACATGTTAGAAAACCGGCCAAGTCAACCCATTTATCATAGAGTAACGTATATGTAAGTTGGCTTGGGATAAAACCTCGAATGAGTTTGAATACGGGCCAAGTCGGCCCATTTATAATAGAGATACATCCCTTTGATTGCTGAAAATGTCGATTTTTGACCTTGTCATCACTATAGCCCCTTCAGTTTTGATCGGATATTTCTGAAACTTATATGTAAGGTGGCTGGGGATAAAACCTTGGATGAGTTCGGAAACCGGGCCAAGTCGGCCCAATTATAATAGGGATACATCCCTTTGATTGCTAAAAATGCAGATATTTGACCTTGTCATCACTGTAGCCCATTCATTTTTGATCGGATATATCTGAAACTTATATGAAAGGTAGCTTGGGATAAAAACTCAGACGAGTCTGAAAACCGGCCAAGTCGACCCATTTATCATAGAGTAACGTCCCTTTGATTGCTGAAAATGTCGATTTTTGACCTTGTCATCACAATAGCCCCTTCAGTTTTGATCGAATCTGTCTGAAACTTATATGTAAGGTGACTGGGGATAAAACCTCGGATGAGTTCGAAAACCGGCCAAGTCGGCCTATTTATCATAGAGTTACGTCCCTTTGATTGCTGAAAATGCAGATATTTGACCTTGTCATCACCGTAGCCCCTTCAGTTTTCGGATCTTTCCGAAACTTATATGTAAGGTGGCTGGGGATAAAAACTTGGATGAGTTCGAAAACCGGCCAAGTCGGCCCATTTATCATAGAGTAATGTCCCTTTGGTTGCTAAAAATGCCGATATTTGACCTTGTCATCACCGTAACCCCTTCAGTTTTGATCAGATCTTTCTGAAACTTAAATTTAAGGTGGCTTGGGATAAAACCTTGGATGAGTTCGGAAACCGGCCTAGTCGGCCCATTTATTACAGAGTTACGTCCCTTTGATTGCTGAAAATACCGATTTTGGACCTTGTCATCACTGTAGCCCCTTCATTTTTGATCGGGTCTATCTGAAACTTACATGAAAGGTAGCTTGGGATAAAAACTCAAAGAAGTTTAAAAACTGGCCAAGTCCACCCATTTATCATAGAGTAACGTCCTTTTGATTGCTGAAATTGTCGATTTTTGACCTTGTCATCACCGTAGCCCCTTCAGTTGTGATCGGATCTTTCTGAAACTTATTTGTAAGGTGGCTGGGGATAAAACCTCGAATGAGTTCGAAAACCGGCCAAGTCGGCCCTTTTTAGCTCACCAGAGCCGAAGGCTCCGGGGGAGCTTATAGGATAGGCAGTTGTCCGTCGTCGTCGTCGTCGTCTGTCCTATGACGTCAACATTTTCAAAGAACATCTCCTCTGAAGCCACTAGGCCGATTGGGCCCAAATTTTATCTGTAGCATCCTTGGGCTGGGGGATTGAAAGTTTGTGTTTTTTATGAAAATCTGCTCATTAGTTTGGTTGCTATGGCAACTTGTAGTTTCCATAGACTTATAATGGGGAAAATAGAAAAATGGCAATTACTGCCAAGCCTCTGCAGATATTTTGACAAAACTTGCATAGAAATGTTCCATAGGCAATCTACTATCTGCCGTATGATTTTAGGCTTTCTGCTCATTTTTATTGGTTGCAATGGAAACCAAAATGCAAAAAATAGAAAAAAAATACTTAAAAAATCATCTCCTCAGAAACCATATCTTCTAGGAGGCTGAGACTTTATGAAAATATTCACCATATTTGCCTTTACAGGTTTTATGTTTTTTATGAAATTTGGCCTTTTAGTTTTGTTGCTATGGCAACTTAGAGTTTCCATTGACTTATAATGGGGAAAACTGAAAAATAGCATTTACTGCCAAGTCATTGCAGATATTTTGACAAAACTTACATAGACATGTTCCTTGAGTAAACTTCTCTCAGCCATATGCTTTTGTCAACCTGGGGGTCACCTAGGTTGTGCCGGGCCATGCCCCGCCCCGCTCCCTCCACTTCATAAAATGCCTTATATCTCAGAAACCTAACAGATCCCAACCCCTAAACCACATATATTTTTGTTCCTTATGATAAGATGCATTTAGTGACACCAACCTGGGGGTCCCCCGGGATGTGCTGGTGACATGCCCTACCCCCTCTATTTCATAAATTGCCATTTATCTCAGAAACCATTCAGATCCCCACCCCTAAACTATATATATATTCTTGTTCCTTATGCTAAGATGCATTAAGTGACACCAACCACGGGGTCCCCCGGGATGTGCCGGGGACATACCCCACCCCCTCCACTGCATAAAATGCCATTTATCTCAGAAACCATTGGGATCCCCACCCCTAAACCATATATACGTTTGTTCCTTATGATAAGATGGACTCAGTGACACCAACCTGGGGGTCCCCCGGGATGTGCCGGGACCATGCCCCACCCCCTCCACTTCATAAAAGGCCCAATATCCCAGTAACCTTACAGATCCCCACCCCTAAACCATATATATTCTCGTTCCTTTTGATAAGTCGCATTCAGTGACACCAACTTGGGGGTCCCCCGGGATGTGCCGGGGCCATGCCCAACCCCCTCCACTTCATAAAAGGCTAAATATTCCAGAAACCTTACAGATCCCCACCCCAAAATCATATATATTCTTGTTCCTTATGATGAGACACATTCAGTGACACCAACCTAGGGGTCACCCAGGGTGTGCCCGGGCCACACTCCACCCCTCGACTTCACAAAAGACCATATATCTGAGAAACTGTTCAGAGCCCACCCCTAAACCATATATTCTTGTTCCTTATGATAAGACGCAAACAGTGACACCAGCATGGGGGTTCCCACGGGGTGCCACGGGCCATGCCCCACCCCTTTACTTCATTAAAATCCATATATCTCAGAAACCGTTCAGATCCCCACCCCTAAACCATATATATTCTTGTTCCTGATGATAAGACTCCACTTAATAATAGGCCATATATCTCAGAAACCATCATCCGCAACTATTATTGACATTTATACCTTTGGCGCAAAGGATTAAGCCTTTTACCGTGCGCTGACCTTCTCGGCTTACCTGTACAGAATCTCTTGTTGGAAATAGCAGGCGCTTTAATGGAAAACAATTTTTAAACAAATATAACTTTTTTATTTTACAATTTTACAAACATGTTCCGAATTAATCTAATTGTCCGTTTAAATTCCTTTAAAACGATATCAAATAAGTGGAACTTTTATTTAATTAGCTGCCGGCATTTTTATTTTCAAATTAATAACCCTTAATCCTTACTTGAATCATACAAAACTGTGGAAAAACAACGACAGTACCCTACTTTAACGGCTAAAATCTGCACTTTTTGTTAATATTATGAAAAAGCGCCCGTATCAGACGCACTGTGTTTACAATATTGTGTATTTTGATAGCAATTATAATATTTTAAGATAATATTTAATAACGGCATTTTGCGATTAAATTTGGAGCTTATTCAGAAAAAACTTTATCGTCTACACACGCGTGTAATCCCAAAGCGGGTCATTTTCAATCGACTGTAAAATCAACACATCTTCGCCTGGGCATCTCCTTGGAATGTAAATCAATCTAAGAATGCAATGTCTGATCTGCATCTTATTTATTTATTTATTCACGTAGTTTTTTTTTTATTTCCATGACCTGATTAGATTTTTGCACATTCTTTATACTACGCAAATTTAAATAAACATTGCTAGTAATAAGATTTATGATTACATTTGTTTGTTTTGTATGTTTGTATGATTACAGCTGAAAGAAAGAAGCCTTTGTGAATTTGTCAATAAATTTCTAAAAAGTTAAAAATTTATCTTTGTTATAATTTATATCTTATTCCCATTACTCTGATATAGGCTAATCTGACATTTTGTGTTCGCACATTGTTTTGCTGGAATACCAGAGGAATGTTTGTTTTATATTACTTTTTTTTTCTTTTTGTAACACTGTTTGATTATTTAAATGCTATTGTGAATTCAGTCTGGTAAATATAAAACAAAAACGTAAAGATGCCATTAATGCCTTTGTTAATTGTTTTGTATTCCTTATTATCATCTTGGTTGTAATGAACACCTCATTAAAAACTGCTTTATATAAAGAAAACTGGGGTTTACTGTGGTATTCATTTTTGTTTTCATTTCTTGTCCAAAAACATAGGTTGTGGGTACTCGTTGGAGCCACCTCAATGAGACGGTTCTAACTATGTTTTAAGTATTGATAAGTTTACTTTAACGAATTAATTGTTTTTGAGATATCCAAAATGCACTATGCCGCACGGATGTATTATCGTAATGTGATTATTATTATTATTATTATTATTATTATTATTATTATTATTATTATTCCATTCATTTATGTTTAATCTAATGATTATTAGAAAATTTGCTTATGTATTTATTTATTTATTTCAACTGTTAAATGATTTAAGATAAGGTGTGTACCCTTTTTCTGGTGTTCTTTCCAGGATTCTGTGAAAAAGAATATGCATGTAAACCAAACTTTATACAAAAATGTCAGGTAATCAGGAATCAGTATGATTTTACACAAAAACATAGGTAGAAAGTACTTGAAAGAACCATATCAGTTTGGCGGTTCGGTGCTCATATATTTGTTTCAGCTCACTCAGTGGGGAAACATCACTGAAGACAATTATCGCTTTTTATGACACACATAATGTGTATTGTATACCGGCTACTGACCGTCAGGAAGCCTGACGATTAATGGACACGCGCTATGTATACTGTATTACCGTCTTTCCGGAGAGATTAAAATTTATCGAATGACTATTCATATGCATTAAGTTCTAAGCAGAATCGGTATTATTTAGATAATGAGTATATATTATTATTATTATTATTATTATTATTATTATTATTATTATTATTATTATATCTCCGCTCCAAAATACATGTTTGTTTTGTTTGTTTGATTTGAGGTTTAACGACCCCGTAAACACTGTATGGGTCATTTTGGAGACATTGCTTCCAATTTTCTGGGGCTTTTACCCGGCAATGAGATGAAATGACATCTCAAACCCTGTTGCCCAATGAAACCAATAGGGTTTATAATCATGTACGGTCCGACTCACACCGCTTTGCCTGGGCAGGGTTAGATCCTCTAAACGGTTTACCAGTACTCGTGTGCGGTCGGTTTCAGCACTGCGCGGAAGCATCATGCAGCCCATCTATTTCTTCAAGCCCCGATGGGCGGGGGCCGTGAAATATACATGTATGCTGGGTCCAAGTTACGAGAATACATCCGTTTGACATTGTACCTTCTTATAGATTGTGGGGTTTTTGCTAGAACCGTTGCTTTGAAATTTATTTTAATTGCTTCAACGGACAAATACTCGTACATATTATCCAAGATTTGCTAGAGCCGTTCTATAGAGTACCCACAACCTATGTCTTGTACAGAAGAAAAGGTTTGGGACAAGAGCACATAAGATGAGATACTTGGTTTGGGATTATTGCTGGAAACGCTTCATTGACAACATACGTCTTTATTTTGCCCCCATCAACACTATTGAGGTCATTTTGGAGACGTTGCTTCCAATACTGTGGGACTTTTACCCGACATTGAGATGAAATGACATCTCCAGCCCTGCCACCTAATTACACTAATAGGGTTTATATACATGAACGATCCAACTCGCATAGATAGATAGATAGATAGATAGATAGATAGATAGATAGATAGATAGATAGATAGATAGATAGATAGATAGATAGATAGATAGATAGATAGATAGATAGATAGATAGATAGATAGATAGATTTGTTTGATTTGAGGTTTAACGTCGCCGTCAACACTGTAAAGGTCATTTTGGAGACGTTGCTTCCAATTTTGTGGGACTTTTACCCGACATTGAGACGAAATGGCATCTCAAGCCCTGTTGCCCAACGAAACCAATAGGGTTTATTAGCATGGACGGTACGCCTCGCACCGCGGTTCCTGAACAGGCTTAGATCCTCTAAGAGATTTACCAGTACTAGTGTGCGGGCCGGATTCAGCTCTGCGTGGAAGCATCATGCAGCCCATATATTTCTTCAAGCCCCGGGCGGGGGCCTGATAGATAGATAGATAGATAGATAGATAGATAGATAGATAGATAGATAGATAGATAGATAGATAGATAGATAGATAGATAGATAGATAGATAGATAGATAGATAGATAGATAGATAGATAGATAGATAGATAGATAGATAGATAGATAGATAGATAGATAGATAGATAGATAGATAGATAGATAGATAGATAGATAGATAGATAGATAGATAGATAGGTTTGTTTGATTTGAGGTTTAACGTCGCCGTCAACACTGTAAAGGTCATTTTGGAGACGTTGCTTCCAATTTTGTGGGACTTTTACCCGACATTGAGATGAAATGGCATCTCAAGCCCTGTTGCCCAATGAAACCAATAGGGTTTATTAGCATGGACGGTACGCCTCGCACCGCGGTTCCTGAACAGGCTTAGATCCTCTAAGCGATTTACCAGTACTAGTGTGCGGGCCGGATTCAGCTCTGCGTGGAAGCATCATGCAGCCCATATATTTATTCAAGCCCCTATGGGCGGGGGCCTGATAGATAGATAGATAGATAGATAGATAGATAGATAGATAGATAGATAGATAGATAGATAGATAGATAGATAGATAGATAGATAGATAGATAGATAGATAGATAGATAGATAGATAGATAGATAGATAGATTTGTTTGATTTGAGGTTTAACGTCGCCGTCAACACTGTAAAGGTCATTTTGGAGACGTTGCTTCCAATTTTGTGGGACTTTTGCCCGACATTTAGATGAAATGGCATCTCAAGCCCTGTTGCCCAATGAAACCAATAGGGTTTATTAGCATGGACGGTCCGCCTCGCACCGCGGTTCCTGAACAGGCTTAGATCCTCTAAGCGATTTACCAGTACTAGTGTGCGGGCCGGATTCAGCTCTGCGTGGAAGCATCATGCAGCCCATTTATTTCTTCAAGCCCCTATGGGCGGGGGCCTGATAGATAGATAGATAGATAGATAGATAGATAGATAGATAGATAGATAGATAGATAGATAGATAGATAGATAGATAGATAGATAGATAGATAGATAGATAGATAGATAGATAGATAGATAGATTATTGTGTCAATGAAGATCTGCCAGCGTGAAACACAGTAATTGCTTTAAAATGTGCGACCAGTAGTATGTTTAGGAAAACCTTTTACTTTCTAAATCTTCAGAAACGCATTGTCTTTTTGCGTACAACTCGATATGACAACAATATCATTATATGTCTGCGGCGTAAAACAAATTAAATAAAAAATGTTGTAAATAATTATATTATCTAAATGCACGGCCAGTATTGTGGCCCAAAACAACAACAACAACAACAACAAAAAAGTAATATTCAGCATTTCAGCAGCCTCAATGAGGCGGTTGGTTCTAACTAGTACCCACAACCTATGTCTTGGTGCAGAATTAAAGAAAATAATGTATACCACCGAAGTCCCACTTTTCTCCATCTAAGTGGGGATTAGAGGGTTTTCATTACACGGACTTGCTTTCGTGATGATAAATCGGTGATTATTTAAGCAAGAAGTGTAATCTCGGATGAGACCCGGAGTCTTAATTGTTCATGTCAGCTGAATTATTCTAGGTATATGGTATTACTTTTTTAATACAACTACAGGTCAAGTTGCCAGACTACTGTGTTTAACAGCGCGCGTCACGATACTAGGTGATAATTCGACTATCGGCAGGTAGTCGGAAGTGTGCTTACTCAATGTCTTGATCGATTAACAATCCATCATGAACGATTATATTGACGAGCGTCATCTACCCGAGCAGAAAGAAAGAAAGAGCGCATATGATGAAGTTATCGTCAAAGATGTATCGTCAGTTAATATACTCGTTCTGCACGAAAAAAAAAAATAAAATAAAAAATAAGGAAGAGAAACATATAAACTAGCTAACATACATTTGCAGCACAGGCCGCCACAATTACCTCTTCACGGGAAAGAGAATAACAAAGTATTCTTATTGCTTGTTGCTTGTTTAAAATATAGACTGTTGGACCTCATTAGAATCGCCTCGACGAGGCGTTCTTACGTGTGCTCAAACTCTGTGTTATCAGCATAAATGAGAATATAACAATATTTCATTTGTACTTTCAAATAAATAAATAAATAAATAAATAAATAAATAAAGATGAATATTATTTGTGAAGAACTAAAAACTAGAAATGTATTATGCGAAGTTGTTTATCAATGATGGCATGATAAGGCCTACTGAGTCATTAAATAGACAGATAGATGATCGGCCATTATTGTGTCAAGACAGATTTATCCGCATTAAAATCAGTAAGAGTATCTCCTTCGTATTTCTATGCTTACAACTCAGACACAAGGTTCTGGTCTTAACGGATACATTACGGAAACACGACTATACAAATACATTGTACATTTAACCACCAAACAATGAAAATTTTCAGATGAAAAATTGTGTTATTTTTCATATTTCTGCTAAAAAAATAGATTGTGGGTGCTCGTTAGCACCGCCTCGGTGAGGCGGTTCTGTCGCGTGCCAAAAATCTATGTTTTTGAGCAGAAATAAGAAAAATAATTTATACCCCTCCAACCCCAGTTTTACTGTACGAAAGTGGGGTTTAAGGGGTCAAATTTATATCGCCATGCTTTCGTGATGTAGCTCGATATAACTTATTTCACAGGCCGGTACGTAAACCTTGCAGACAACAATAGAAAATATATACTTCTATATAACTGCTTTAAAATATGCGACCAGTAATATGTCTGGAAAACTTTTAATTCAAAATAACCCGATACTCGATATTACAACAATATTAATGTCTGTGGCGTAAAACAAATTTAATAATTATTAAATGTAATAAATAAATATATTATCCATATGCACAGCCAGCATTGTGGCCAAAACAACAAAATAAAGTAACATTTACATTTACATTTGAGCAGATCAGCGTTTTAGTCACTTTCTGCTGATCCGCAGCCTGCTAAATTCAGCAGGTTTTCAGCGTATTAGACAGGCCCCATTAAGATAGCATATCCGCGTGAAATAGTGTTTTGTGTGTGTGTTTTTTTTTTTCTTCTTTTTTTTGTCGTATCTCCAAAATGACCATTCATATCTCACAAACAGTTATCTACTATGTCTTGGTGCAGATATTAGAAATTGTAATAAAGGTTTTCTCTATGTAAAGTGGGGTTTAAAGGGGTTTTCATTACATGGACTTGTGAATATGTCGCATTTCTAAACAATGTCAATTAAAATAATTCAACTGACACCCACCATAAACTATTAAGTTTTTTTCCTTCTTCTTTTTTTCTAATATATAAAGAAGAATAATTCATTCCAGCACACACAAAAATAGGATATTTGAGAACCAATAATATTTTGCGTTAAGTACAAAAAGGCTCACTTTAAAAAGAGTATTTTTTTAGTAACGACAGAACAGAACTTAATTTGGAGATAAACTCAGGCCACACGAAAACGAATGTAGGACGATTTGGCCAGCGGACGATTTGGCCCGGACGATTTGGCCTAGGACAATTCGGCCTAGGACAATTTGGCCAGCCAAAAATATTGGGTAGGATAATTTGGCCAGATTAATATTATGACTAGTTTAAACTGAAAATTTAATGTTTTAGGTTTAGTTTTAATAAACAGTAGTGTTTGAATATGTGGAAGGAACATTTTAAAGAAGATTTTAAACAATTAGACTTTTTTTTGCTGTTGTTATTAAACTTTTATAACTTTTGGCTTGGGATATTATTTATGTGCAAATTAATAAAAATGGTTAAGTATAATCCCCCAAACACAAAAATACAATAATTAAAAAAAAAAAAAAATAAATAAATAAATTTAATGGTTTTGTTAAATTGGCTAGAAAAATATGTCATGTCCAAAATGACTAATTTTCTGTTGAAAATCTGTGATATGTTTTCTTATTTATACTCCAAACATAGATTCTAACGATTGCCAATAACCTATATCTTGGAGCAGAAATACGAAAAATACCGGTAATGTATACCCTCATAAACCCTAATCTGCGGCCCCCGCCCATAGAGGCTTGAAGAAATATATGGGCTGCATGATGCTTCCACGCAGAGCTGAATCCGACCCGCACACTAGTACTGGTAAACCGCTTAGAGGATCTAAGCCTGTCCAGGAACCGCGGTGCGAGGCGGATACCTGCCTGGTTCAAGAATATGCACTGTCCTGGTTAACCACTTAGACTTAGGGAAACCGATCTGCTAAACATGACCTAAATAGTGTTGGCTGGGCTCAGATACTCTAAATGAGCAGAAAATATGTAATGATGTGTGATAAAAATATGTTGTCAAATGAAGAAACTGCTCAAACTATGCATTTTCCTCTTATGACAACATTTGATTTTCACTCAAAGCCAAGAAATAACAGATGCAATCACTGAAGAAAATAAAAAAACAAAAACAAAAAAACAAACAAAAAAAAAACAGGAAATATTTTATGAAAATATGTAGCCAAATAAAACAAAATGCTAATGAAATGATTAATAGAATAAGAATTTGTAAAACCGCTAGAAGAAATCAGTTTGGCCAAATTGTCCTACCCGGTATTTTTTGCTGGCCAAATTGTCCTAGGCCGAATTGTCCTAGGCCAAATCGTCCGGGCCAAATCGTCCACTGGCCAAATCGTCCGCCCACCCACGAAAACAGCCAGTCCGAAATTAACTAGACATCAAATGACATGAGCGATTCTCGTTCAGTATCCCCCGGGGTCATAAAAGCGAAACTGATTTCACACACAGCCGGCTTATAACACAGTTGAGATTACACAACAGGTACATATTATAGGCCTCAGTCAAAGGGAGACAAATCAATATTGACTTGTTGTGTGACTATCAGGGAACAGGTGAATAGATTAAATGTCAGATAAAGTTGGCAATGCAAATCCCCCTCCTATAATCACATATATTCTTGTTCATTGTTATTAGACACATTCAGTCAACCCTGTCTTGGTGGGTCAGCAGGGGCCATTTCTCTCCCTTCCACTTCATAAAAGGGCCTCATATCTCAGAAACCGTTCAGATCCCCACCATTTAACCATATATATTGTTGATCTTTATGATAAGACATATTCAGTGACAACAATCTTTGGCTTTTCTGGGATCTGCTATGCCCGAATCTCTCCATTGCTTAAAAGGCCTTACGTCTCAGGAACCATACATATGTCCACCGCTAAACCATATATGTCTCTGTTCCTTTTTATACGACCCATTTTGTGACACCAATCAGGGCTCCATTGGGCAGTGCCCACCTGAGCTCTGGTTTATGAAATTTGGCTCTTTGGTTTGTTTTCTATGGCAAGTTAAGAGTTTCCATTGACTTATAATGGGGAAAATTGAAAAATGACATTAATGCCTCTCAAGATATTTTGTCAAACTTTCATAGAAATGTTCCTTTAATAATGTTCTTTTTGGCCTATTGCCACAGATGGGAAATTGTCAATTGTCATCTGTTGTCTTCAAGCGACATTAGACCTCTGAAGCCACTAGTCCGATTGGGTCGAAATTTTATCTGTAGCAGCCTTGGGAGCAGGGCTTCCATGGTTAATTAAAATACATTGCTGCCAGTGGGCAGTGGCCCCCTGAGCTCTGGTGAGCATTGTGGCCCATGTGCCTCTTGTTTTATAAAGTTATGTCCCTTTGATTGCTGAAAATACTTATTTTTGACCTTGTCATCACCATAGCCCCTTCAGTTTTGATCGGATCTTTCTAAAACTTATATGTAAGGTAGCTGGGGATAAAAACTCAGATGAGTTTGAATAAGGGCCAAGTTGGCCCATTTATCATAGATTTACCTCCCTTTGATTGCTGAAAATGCCGATTTTTGACCTTGTCAACACCGTAGACCCTTCAGTTTTGATTGGATCTTACTGAACCTTATATAGGTGGCTCGGGATAAAGCTAGAGATGAGCTCATTAACCGGCCAAGTCGGCTCATTTGTCTTAGAGTTACATCCCTTTGATTGCTTCCTGAAACTTAAGTAAAAGTAAGACAGGTTAAAAGCTAGGATGAGTTTGCAAACTAGGGATGTGGGGCTATTACTGACAGAGTAATGTCGCCTCTTTTGCTGAAAATGCTTATTTTTGACCTAGTCATGACCGTAGCCCCTTCAGTTTTGATCGGATCTTCTTGAAAATTACAAACAAGTAAGTAAGGGATAAAAGCTTGGATGATTAAAAAAAAACTTATGAGGTTGGCTCATCTATTGTAGAGTTACATCCCCTTCAGTTTTGATCGGATCTTTCTGTAACTTACCTGTTACTAAATAAGGGATAAAACCTTGGCTGAGTTAAAAAATTGGGAGGTCGGCCTATATTTCGGAGAGTTATGTTCCCCTTGATTATAGTTGATTATAGAAAATGCCTATTTTTGACCTTGTCATCACCATAGCCCCTTCGGCTTTGATCAGATCTTCCTGAAACTAACATACAAAGACGTGGGGGTTACACGCTTGGATAAATTTGAACATTAGGTCGATTACTCATGGAGTTATGTCCCCTACTTTGCTGAATATGCTTAGTTTTGACCTTGTCATCACCTTAGCCCCTTCAGTTTTGATTGGATCTTCTTGAAACTTACAAACAAGTAAGTCATGGATAAAAGCTCAGATGAGTTCGAAAACTGACAAGGTTGGCTTATTTAATGTAGACTTGTGTCCCTTTTACTGCTTAAAAAGCCTATTTTTGAACTTGTCATCACCAAAGCACCCTTCAGTTTTCATCAGATCATCTTGAACCTTACATGTGAGTAAGTAACTGATAAAACCTCGGCTGAGTTAAAAAATTGGTGAGGTCAGCCTGTATTTCAGGGAGTTATGTCCCCTTGATTACAGAAAATGCCTGCTGTTTTACCTTGTCACCACTATAGCTCCTTCAATTTTATTGGATCTTCTTGAAACTTACATGTTAGTAAGTTAGGGATAAAATGGATGAGTTCGTGAACTGATGAGGTCAACCTATTTATCATAGAGTTACACCCCTTGGATTGCAGAAAATGCCTCTTTTTGGCTGTAACTCCTTCAGTTTTCATGGATCTTCTTGAAATTTATGTTTGTAAATTAGGGATAAAAGCTCAGACAAGTTTGAAAACTAGCAATACCAGTCAATTAATCGTGGAGTTATGTCCCCTGCTTGGCTGAAAAAATTATTTTCGACCTTGTCATCACTGCCGCCCTTTCAGTTTTGATCTTCATGAAACTTACAAACAAGTAAGTCAGGCAGAAAAGCTCGGAGGAGTTTGAAAACTGGTGAGTAGGTCTATTTATCATAGAGGTACTATCCTTTGATTGCAGCAAATAATTGCTCATTTTTGACTTTGTCATCACCATAGCCCCTTCATTTTATATTGGATCTTCTTGAAAGTTACATATAAACATAAACTTACATATAAACAAGTCAGGGATAAAAGCTTGAATGAGTTTGAAAACCGGTATGGTCAGCCTATTTATCATAGAGTTACATTCTACTTGATTGCAGAAAATGCTTAACTTGTCATCACCTTGTCCTCTTATAAATCCTTCAGTAAAGGTTGGCATTTCCTGAAACTTTGAATCTGTTAGCTCAGGTGAGCGATATAGGACCAGCTTGGTCCTCTTGTTTTGTTCCCGCGGCTGAAAAAATACCTTTCTGGTCGAAAATTTGTACAGCGCAAACACCTCGGTTCTGCAATATTCCAGTGCCTTCATAGTATACCTCGAAAAGACTACCAAAATGCATTCAATGATTGGATCAGAAGACTGAAAGTTTGTATATCTGTTAAGGGGAATACTTTGAGGGGACAAAATAAATTTTTCATCGAAATCTATCACGGAATCATTTTTATGTTTCTATTCATATTTGAACAGTCCTCGTATAATCCTTATTAGTTTATGGCCCCTATAGGTAGCCATCCCACCAAGACCAAGCCACACCTACTTTTATCTGCTGGTTACATGTAATGTTTAAGCTGGAAATCAGACCCCCCCCCCCCCCCACCCCCGCATGAAAATCCTGTCTATTAACTTGATTTGGTTTCCTGCCAGCAGGAGCAGTTTGGAGAATTTTTCGGGTTCCGTCTGTTGTAATGGAATTTTTGCTAATTTGCCGCCTTTCTTCGTCTTACTATACCCAGTAATTAATGTCAACCTTTTTTATTTGAAACCATATACTTGCCTGCTTGTTTATTCACCTTATTTGCATTATTTTGCTGGTTCCTAGTCTGAAGGTTATCAGTGTTGGAAAAACAGGTAACCAGACCCCACTGACCTTGAAAGGTCAGGGGGGTCTGGTTACCTGTTTTTCCAATATTGACAATGGGCAAGCTGGGAGCCAGAAAATAATGCAAATATGGTGAATGACTTTCCTGCAACGGATGCCCCATGCCGTTGCAGACTTGGAATCAAATAATATACCGCACTTGAAATTAACGGGGATATTCATATCATGGTCTCACGCTGTGGACACTGTATTATATACCTATTTCCGATGCGTTATCAAGTAGACTAAACATATATAGATCGATGACTGTTTACTGAACACTACGTCATACGGACCATTCCATCGGAAACCGTTATGTGGGGGTTACCAACTTTTTCCTCGCTTAATTCACAAAATCTTTGCTGTATATTACTTTGATATGACAGCGTTGCAGGAATACGATGTGGTGGTATTGGTTAGATGCATAAACTTTGACGACCTAGTTAATCAAAGGTCTTATGTTCGAATCTCTAATTTTGAATAACATTTTTATTGTTCGTTCTTTTTGTTTCCTTAAATATACAGTTTTATGCAGCCAGTGGCAAGGAATGTCCAAGCGTGAGCTTTTGGAACTTTGTAAACGGAATAAACCAGCTCCTCCTTATCGAGTTGACCAGCTTTGAAAAGACACGGGCACACAGTTCTGCGGCTTTTACCATACCAGCCTGATCTGAATACCAAAATGATGATATGGGGAAATGTTTAAATTGGCCAAGGAAATTGTCAGCTTCGCATGACAGATATAAAAAATAAAGGCTCTGATCGAAGAAGACATTAAAAGAATTGTCTGCTTGCTCAATACATGTCGAAAAGGCTGAACAGGACTATGATTTTGTTTGATTTGAGGTTTAACGTACCCGTCAACACCGTATTGGTCATTTTAGAGACGTTTCTTCCAATTTTGTGGGACTTTTACCCGGCATTGAAATGAAATGACATCTCAAGCCCTGTCGCCCGATGAAACCAATAAGGTTTATAAGCATGGACGAGCCGACTCGCACCGCTTTGCCTGGACAGGCTTAGATCCTCTAAGCGGTTTACCAGTACTCGTGTGCGGTCGGTTTCAGCTCGACGTGGAAGCATCGTCCATCTATTTATTCAAGCCCTAATGGGGGCCTGAACAGGACTATTGTAAAACTGACATCGCTGTTGAGGCTGAAATGGAGTGAATCATTAAACACATGGACTCTGACAGTGACGTTAGAGAGAAGGTAGAGAGACTGCTTCTGAGGATGATGAATCTACCGACACTGCCGAAGAATCAAAACTGTTTTTGTAATGCAATTTCGAAATATGAAATTCTGAAATTATGAAATTCAAGTTAATTTGAATCGCTGAAATTTGAAAATAATGAATTACATACTAAGATAAAAAAAAACAACAAAGGAAATATATAATACAGAAGAAAATAATTACACTGTGCGAGTGTCTCTTCCATCCCTCGCCCTTCAATGATTCTGACCTGTAACTGTAACCACTCGGCTACTTGTTATTCACGAGCATTTTTGCGTACAGTAAACCTATATTCAAAACCATGCCTACCATCAAATTATTACGTAAGGTATTTGTTTTTAAGTTTTTAGTTCTTCTCGTCCATTTTTGTCATATTTTTATTTTCTGTTTTTTATAATTCAAACAATGTGTTCTATTGTTGCGCATGGGAATGAGTTTCAGCTTTTATTTAAGAAGTTTGCATTCACTGATGACATTGTCATCCCTAGATAACGGTATCAGATGGACCGGCCCGTGTGACGTAATGTTCAGTAAACATTCATCGTCCTATAAATGGGTTATTAATATAGAATATACAATTTCATTAGCCACATTTTTCAATGTTCGCCAGTGTCCTCCCGTTCCTCTATTATACACATAGAAATGTTTATTTTTCTTATCGCTTAAGTACAGACAGAAAACGTATTTCTTAATAGTGAGGGAAAATGACATTTTTGCGACACACCACTCAAAAACACATTTTTTAGCCAAAACCATGCTTTGTTTATTTCATCTTATTTTTAATTTAAAGTTTACTTCAAAAAGTTGAATTTCCTAATTTTGGAATGGACTTCATTTCCCAGGTCACGCCTCTCTCTTTAAAAGTCATCTATTTACGGGATGTCGTCAAAGCATAAATGTTCAATTATTTGTTCGCTTATGTATTTATTTATTTACCACAAAATTTGGTCATAAAGATGAAGCTGCGTAGATCTACATGTATTTGACGTAGTCAAGTTAAGCAGAGTTAAAGTTTAAAGTCCCACTGGCCCCGTACTTTATCTGCGACGTTGCATGTTACCAAGCACGGCGATTGCCCCATAGTACCGAGAACCGAGTTGTACATTTGCTTCAATGCATCATGTTTGTTTGTTTGATTTGAGGTTTAACGTCCCAGTCAACACTGTATATTTCATTTTGGAGACGTTGCTTCCAATTTTGTGGGACTTTTACCCGACATCGAGATGAAATGGCATCTCAAGCCCTATCGCCCAATGAAACCAATAGAGTTTATAAGCATGGACGGTCCGACTCGCACCTCGTTTCCTGGGCATGCTTTGATCCTCCCAGCGGTTTACCAGTACTCGTGTGCGGTCGGTTTCAGCTCTGCGTGGAAGCATCATGCAGCCCATCTATTTCTTCAAGTTCCGATGGGCGGCGGCATTCAATGCATCATGTAGCGGTTCGTCCATTTCGCTGGGGCTAAAGAACGTCTCAATAACGAAAGGCGGGAGTATCCATTTATAGCTGACACAACCCGTTTATATATTGATTTATTTATTTATTTACATTCATGGTCGACTTAGAATCTAACGGCTTTTAGAATCTACCGGCTTTTAGAATCTACATCATAGTGTAGTTTATATTTTCTTGTCCTTTGGAAGCATTGAACTCATTGTGGAATTTTGAAAATAGTTGAGGGTCACTGATGAGGCCTAATTGGCCGAAACTAGCTAGTCTGGCACTGAAAACATGTACACTTCATATTTTCCAGTTCTGTGGTGTATTCCTTGCTTCCAAAGGATAACCCTTTTATAGAACATATATGACGTCACTACAGCTGGTGTCCGGGAATGTGTGGCGGCCGTAAAAAGTCTCCCTGCCCTACACCATTGTGTAGTTTATATTGTCTTGTCATTTTGGAGCATTGAACTCATTGTGGAATTTTGAAAATATTTGAGGGTCACTGATGAGGTCTAATTGGTCGACACTAGCTAGTCTGACCCAGCAAACATGTACATTTCATATTTTCCAGTTCTGTGGTGTATTCCTTGCTTCCAAAGGATAACCCTTTTATAGAACATACTTATATCTGTCAGATTACCGCTGTGCTATAAAAACAGTAGTCATATTTACCTTCTTTATGCCCATTTCGCCAAAAAATGCGCATAGAAGTGATGACATTTTTTCAAAATTACTAGAATGGATTACATTTGAAAGTAAAACTATATGGAAGAGTAAAAAATCTTTACATGATAGAGGTGTATGTAGAAACATTAAATCCTTTCTGGATAACCATTTCGCAAGCATCTGCACTCAGGTCGCACCATATACATATTGCAAAAAAGTGTATGTATCATGTTAAATTTAAATTCAGGTTTTAGGTCTCCCGGTTTTATGCCTGTCAAAATCATTTCCCCAGAACCTCATTATTAAAAAGAAAATAGTCACAATTCACTATTTTATGACCATTTCGCCCAAAAAAGCCCGTTTCGATTTTTAGCCCGTTTCGCCAAAAAATATGCATGGAAATGACGATCTTCTTTCAAAATTGCTAGAATGGATTACAATTGAAGGTAAATTATATGGAAGAGTTAAAAATCTTCACATGATAGAGATGTATATGGAGACATTATATCCTCGCCCCCGCCCATCGGGGCTTGGAGAAATAGATTGGGCTGCATGGTGCTTCCACGAAGAGCTGAATCTGACCACACACGAGTACTGGTAAACCGCTTAGAAGGACCTAGCCTGTCCAGGCAAAGCGGTGTGTGTCAGATCGTCCACTGCATATAAGCCTTCTGGTTTCATTGGGCAGCAGGGCTTGAGATAGTTCCTGTTCATTACAGTGAGACAATATAAATGGTATCAGTCAAAAGTGAAATGATATAATTTCACTTGTGATTGTATCATTTTTATTTGTTTCAGATGTAAATTGATTTCACTGCTAAGTATAAAATAAAAATCTTATTTTCAGTGACAATTTCGATTTCGATTTCACTGAGAAATCTCTATATTTCATTTTGTCATATGATGTCGCGTCTGAGAATGTAATAAGGTCATGTAATAAATTCGATAATCCACAAGTGGATTAAATATGCAAATTAGTTAGATACGCCCCGTAACGTTGCATGTGCGACGTCCTTATCGACGTCGCGTTTAGTAATGGCGGAATATCGACATTTTTGTTGAACACTCGTGAATAAAATGCGTTTCAAACGTCATATGATAAATAGAATCTTACATTCGTGCTCATGTATTATAGAATTCATTAAACTCGTTGAAGAAAAGGGATAAAATGCTCGACAAAGCCTCGCATTTCATCCCTTTTCCTCAACATATTTAATAAATTCAATAATACATGAACACTCATGTAAGATCCCCAATGAAAAGCATGTAAGAAAAAAATCTTATTTATTTTGTTAAGATAAATAAAACATTAGTTTTACAAAATGCCGCATTAGTCCTATATGTATCTAATGATATATTTTATTCGTTGCATATATACATACCCGGGGCCTCAAATATTTTGAAATGTAAACAATTTTATCTTATATCCTTTGAGTTTTTTTGATCCAATATGAATGAGAGAGATAAATTACACAGCTATTCTTTTACGTCAGCTGCGTAAAATAATTGATATCATTTTGGCTTGAAGAAATAAACGGGCTGCATGATGCTTCCACAGAGAGCTGCAACCGACCGCACACTAGTACTGGTAAACCGCTTAGAGGATCTAAGCTTGCCCAGGCAAAGCGGTGCGAGTCGGTCTGTCCATGCTTATAATAAACCCTATTGCTTTCATTTGGCGACAGGGCTTGAGATGTCATTTTATCTCAACGTCGGGTAAAAGTCCCACAAAATTGGAAGCGACGTTTCCAAAATGACATATACAGTGTTGATGGGGACGTTAAACGTCAAATCAAACAAACAAACAACTCTCTCTCTCTCTCTCTCTCTCTCTCTCTCTCTCTCTCTCTCTCTCTCTCTCTCTCTCGTTTGTCGTAATAAGAATATGGCACTTTCTTTCTCCGAAAAAGACTGCTTGCACATATTTCATTGCCTATGGTAGGCATCAATTCTAGCCGAACATTTTAGAGGTCTCATTAAAGCATTTTTAGGGTGAATGCATTTCATTCAAGTGGTACCCAAAACATCAATTACCTTTATTGCTAAACGCCTTATTATGGATATCAAAAGAAAACAGTGTCTATCTCATATTTAAGAAATAGATCAGCTCTAACTGATTTGTTGAGTAATAAATCACAGTTTGGAGGCCAGTTGTAAACTAGACGCGCCTAGCGCGCGTGATTTGTCTACTTGCAACTGACCTCCAAACTGTGATTTATTACTCAACAAATCACAGACTAGAGCTGATCTATTTCGATTATAACACGCTGAAAATCGGCAATAACTTTGTTGTTTCCTTCAAAGTCTCACCTTTCGTCATTGTTAGAAGAAATTCGGCTAAAATTATCGACTGGAACACATGCATTTATATCCTTTTCTTACGTTTTCGATACGAGAAAATGACGTTACACCGTCTAACGTCAGGGAAATCTACTAGTGGCGTCATAAATTGGCAGTTTTTAATGACGTCACTCATCACTCTCTTCCGACCTGTGATTTGTTGCAGAAGAAAACACAGTTATTTTCCATGGCCGCGCTGTGTTAGAATAATAAGTTTAACCCATATATGCCTAGCGGCCCTTTTCTAGGACATTGGCGAACAATGCAGACCCAGATCAGACGCCGCAGAACGCGGCGTCTGATCAGGGTCTACATTGTTTGCTTAAAGAGCATTCATTTTTGGAAAATTTTCCACAAACAAAAACAAGCCTGACACCCCTATAATTGGAAAAGGACCACTCCAAACTTACTAGGTGGAAGATTCCATTGTCATATATGGGTTAACATAGAACACCGTATATATGCAATGAAATGGAGCTGTGCTTTTTTATTATCATTATTTGCAACATATCACAGGGAAGAAGAGCGTGACGCGAAACTCCGCCTTTTTATGACGTCCATCCAAGATTCTATGACGTCAGATGGTGAAACGCAATTTTCTCGCATCGAAAACGTTACAACAGGACTAAAATGCATGTTGCAGTTAATCATTTTGGCGGGATTTCTTCTAACACATGGCGAAAGGTTGGGAGAATTTGAAGGAAACAACAGCATTATTGCCGATTTAAAGTGTATTAGAATGGAAATAGATCAGCTCTAGTGCGTGAATTGTTAAGTAAAAAACCACAGTTGCTCGGTCAATTGTAAGTAGACAAATCGCGCTACGCGCTCGTGATTTCATCTACTTTACAACTGATCTCAACTGTCATTTATTACTCAACAAATCACTGCTAGAGCTGATATATTTCTTAAAAAACGATCAATAATGCCGTGCCACAAAAATGAATTAACGTTAACATTCAGATTATAACCAGCAGGCACACGCCGCTGGGGCAATGTCAAATCAACGTTTGTGCAACGTCGTCACCGACGTTGATTTGACGTTGCATAAACGTAATGACGTTGCACCGACGTTGATGTGACGTCACAATTTCGCCATGTGCCTGCTGGGTAAAAAAAAAAAACGTTCTGAAGATGTTATCGTCTTACAGTTTTGTAAGGTCTGCTGGGGATGATTTTATTTCTCTCTTTTTCCATTCTCTCTTTTTCATTCGCCTCCTTCAGTTTCCCTTATTTGTCTTGCAATATCTTCTATCTCCTCTATTTTTCCGCTAATCTGAAACGCAGAATCTCCATAATGAGTTGTCATATTGTAAATCCCAGCGAGACATGGGCGGTAACGATTTCTAATCACAACTTTCATTCTACTGGTAATAAAAGTGCAAATGTTATTTCCTTTTTAGTTCACCTGAGCCAAAGGCCAAAGGTTCAAGGTGAGCTTTTGTGACCGCTCGATGTCCGTCGTCCGTCGTCAGTCGTGTGTCTGTCAACAATTTACTTAAAAGACATCGCCGGAAAACGGATTTTGAAATATTTGACTTGAATGTTCCTTTGGTGACCCTCTACCAAAATGGCCCAAATAGTTCCGCTCGCCGCCAGAGCTAAGAGCTAAACATAGGCCTATATATATGTATATATAAAAAAGAAAAAAAAAAACTAAAACCCATCTCCTCCTAGGCCGCTGGCCCAATTTCAAAATAGTTTCATAGGAATATTCTTTGGGTAACCCTCTACTAAAATTGCGCAAACCGTTTCGCTCGGATGAACAAGGTGGCTGCTAGGGCTAAAAATAGAAAACCTATAAACGTCTTCTCGACTCAACAATCTAATTAAAAGACACTTTCATAGATTTTGAAATAATTTTACAGGAATGTTCCTTGAGGACCCCTCTACGTAAATAACCTACATGTAAGTAGTTTCGCTCCGTTAAATAAAATTCCCACCAGAGCTAAAAATAGAAAACCCTGTAAACGACATCTCCAAAGCTACGGGCCCAATTTTAAAATAACTTCACAGGAATAATCCTTGGGTGACGCTTTTCCCCTTGCTCAAACATTCCGCTCGGATGAACAAGATGACCGCCATAGCTGAAAACAGAAAAGAACAAACCTTCAAACGTCTTCTCGTCTGTCAACAATTTATTTAAAAGACATCTCCTCCAAAACCGGTAAACAGATTTTGTTCCTTGGGGCACCCTCTACCAAACTTGCCTTAATTTTTCCGTTCCGCTAATCAAAATGGCCACCAGAGCTATAAATAGAACAAACATCTCCTGCAAAGCCCCTGGCCCAATTTCAAAATAATTTCACAGAAATATTCCTTGGGTGACTCTCTTGGGTTGCGCAAACCGTTCCGCTCGGATGAACAAGATGGCCACCAGGGCTAAAAATAGAAAAATCTATATACTTCTTCTCCTCAACAAGTGAACCGATTTTGAAATTATTTCACATCGTTGTTTCTATGGTGACCCTCTACCAAATTTGCTCATACCGTTTCGCTTTGATGAACAAGAAGGCGACAGAGCTAAAACTAGAAAACCTTTACTTAAACGACTTTTCCTTCAGAACCAGTGGACGGATTTCGAAATGATTTTAATGATTTTAAAGGAATGTTCCTTGGGGGACCCTCAACCAAAATTGCTTAAAACCTCGGACCCATCAATACCGGTTGATGGGTCCGAGTTAAAACCTACCCCTCGGATGAACAAAATGACAAACAGATATTATGGGGAATGGGCACACCTTCAGGGGAGGCAACTCCTGCAAAAGTATTTTTGTCTCCCATGCCAATAGGGGTCAACTCTTAAAGGAAAGAATTTGCTCCCGAGGAGAGCAAATCCTTTCCTTTAAGAGTAGACCCCTTTATCAGTGTGATAGGGCTTATAGAAAAGCGAACAAGAAGTCCAGAAAGTTGTCTCCCTTTGGAAAAATGGTGGAAAAACTCGTGAGGTGTGCCGATTCACCTTCAAATAGAAAAAAAAAACACATTTGAACGCCTTGCTCTGCTTAATCCGTAACAATATAAGAATCCAATATGGCGTTCTGTTGTAGATGAGCGTTTCCAACCCGAGGGATGACCGTGCTGAGCGGAACCGAGGCTACGCCGAGGTTCCGCTCTGCACGGTCAGTCCGAGGGTTGGAAACGCCAATCTACAACAGAACACCATATTGGATTCTTTTTCTTGCACAACACCTCCGGTTACTTTTGACAGCTTGCACATGTATATTGTTTACAAAATAAAAGTAGTGCGGGAGTAGTTCCGGCAGTTGATTAGACTGATTGAAGCGCATTTATGTTAGTTGCCTGGGTCGGAACACCAGGGTCAGAACATAAATTTCTATGCCAGGGTAAAATCACGGATTTCCTTGTCTGGTGTGCAAGAAAAACCTTTCTGCTCGAATGAACAAAATGACCACCGGAGCTAAATAAAGCAAAATGTTTAAACGTCTTCTTCTCCTTACGTAATCCGTGGATGGATTTTGAAATAATTACCCTAGGTGACCTACCGAAATTGCTCGAACCATTTTGCTCGGATAAACAATATGACCGGCTTAGGTGAAAAATAGAAGAAAAAAAATCTTTAAACGTCTTCTTCTCCTCAACCAGTGAAAGGATTTAAATTTTTTTACAAGATTATTTCTTGGATGGCCCTCAACAACATTTGCCCAAAACGTTCTTCTCTGATGAACAAGATGGCCCCGCCAGAGCTAAAAATAGAAAAAAAAACTTTAAACCACTTCTCCTCCTTATTTGAAATAATTTCACATGAATGTCTTGACAAAATTGTTTAAACCGTTCTGCTCGAATGAACAAAATGACCACCTGAGCTAAATATAGCAAAGTGTTTTGTTTGAATTGATGTTTAACGTCCCCGTCAACACTATAAAGGTCATTTTGGAGACGTTGCTTCCAATTTTGTGGGACTTTTACCCGACATTGAGATGAAATGACATCTCAAGCCCTGTCGCCCAGTGAAACCAATAGGGTTTATAAGCATGGACGGTCCGACTCGCACCACTTTGCCTGGGAAGGCTTAGATCCTCTTAGCGGTTTACCAGTACTCGTGTGCGGTCGGATTTAGCTCTGTGTGGAAGCATCATGCAGCCCATTTATTTCTTCAGGCCTCAATGGGCGGGGGCTAAGCAAAATGTTTAAACGTCTTCTTCTCCTTAACCAGTGGATGGGTTATGAAATAATTTCACTTGAATGTTCCTTAGGTGACCTTCTACCAAAATTGCTCAAGCTATTCCGCTTGGATAAACAAAATGGCCGCCAGAGCTAAGAATAGAAAAAAAAAATAAACAACTTCTCAATCTTAACAAGTGGATTGATTTTGAAATAATTTCACAGGAATGTTTCTTGAATGACCATCTACCAAAATTGCTCAAACATTTCCAAATAGATGGCAGCCAGTGCTAAAAAAAGAGAAAAAAAAAACTTAACACGACTTCCACTCCCAAACAGCTGGGCTGATTTTGAAATAATTGCATAGAAATGTTCTTGGGTCACTGTCAACCATCAACTCATCCCGAAATCACGCCTTTATAATTTTGACCCCCTTTAACCCCACTTTTATATAGTAAAACTGGGGTTTTCAGGGGTAAACATTATTTTTCTAATTTCTACTCAAAAACATAGATTGTGGTCACTATGTTTTGAGAAAAAAATAAGAAAAATATCAGATTTTTATCTGGAAATTTTCCTTTTTGGATGGTAAAATCTTCCAATACATTTGCATAGGCGTTTTTTCGTGATGTAAAATTCCTCATATCCTCCTCTCCACCTCATGTAACCTAACGTTTCATTTGTACAATATGGATCAGGAGAGCGATTCAGGACCATTATTGACCACTTGTTTAGTTTAAATTATGGGCGTCGACTTGCCACGGGAAACTAATTTACACATTGATCACAGACTAACGCAATATGGCGAAGTTTGTCGCTGCAAAAGCACGAATTTTCAGGGCTCCAAGACGACTGGCGTCATTTATCTATAGTATATGGTTGGTTTTAATTAATAATGATATTGTTCTCATTGATTTTTTTTACCTTAATTGCGGGCGTAATTTCGAGTTTTCCATTTTCTTCGGGGTTCATTTACTTTGCAGGCGACCTACTGCATTCATACTTTTATGAACAGCAGAAAAATATTTCTTAAATATACTGTCGGAAATCCGACGTCATTAGGTAACGTGGCTTTTCATTGACTGACGTTTGGTTTTACGCAGCTCAGTTGGGGAGGTAAATTAGGGGATAACTGTATTGAAAATTGTCATTTGGGGAGGTAAATCGACGGTTTTACGGTCGGAAATTTCGTTTTACGGCGACGAGTTTTCATTCTACTTCTGTCATGAACAGTTAAGCTAAAGATTCAATGAAGGTATGGGTGTCTGTATCGTGTGCCGTAAAACCTGATTTCAGTACTGTATGGTGTGTGCCCTATTAAGTGTACAGTGTGTCGTACCGACACGAGGATCCATTAGTGAGTGAGTGAGTGTTTCAGTTTAACGTCCCACCAACAGCTAAGGTCATACGGAGACGGGACCTCGGTTTAAAGACTCATCCGAAAGTCTGGAGAAGTTGACCCATTAGTGCCAGTAATATGTAACAGGCCATTATAATTACTGATTTCTTACTTAGGTTTTGAAATGCTTCCTTCTTGCCTTCTCCACATTCATTCGGATACAATTTACATCAACTTTTTTTCAAGACCTTGTATACTTACATGCCAGGGAATGATTCACCGATTTCCCCTTTTTACGCACCGACAGTTCGTGTTTTGCACTCTCAACAGTTTGTCGCACAGGTATGCAAGAATAGAATACCCAGTAGCCTGTTCATGCAACTATTAGGATCTAGACAGGTGCGAGTATGCTAGCAGGTTTGCAGCCCTGCACGACACAAGAAGAAAAAGAAGAAGAAGAAGAAGAAGAAGAAGAAAAAGAAGGTTTCTCCACTCGCTGCTTCTTGTACAGGTTTGGAGAATGTGTAGGACACACACCATACAGTACTGAAATCAGGTCTTACGACACACGATACAGACGTTGTTCCCTTTGGTGTCTCTGAGTGGAGCTGTGGGTTAATTGTCTCGTTGATATGTTTGCAAGCACTTAACACTTATCTTGCTGTTCACGACAACCCCTATCTTTGCAAACAGTGTAGATCCAGATCAGATGGCTTCTTCAGAAGCCATCTGATCTGAATCTACACTGTTTGACAACCAATTCATGAATTTGTAGGAATAAATTACATCAAAAAATCTGATTGGTTCAAAGTCAGAAATGGGTGTGGCTAAACTGAATAAAAATAGATCTGCCATGACAGTGATCTTTGTGTAATTATGTCTCCCCCGAAAAAATTTTTTTCGGAGAGACATATTGTTTTTCCCCCGGGCGTCTGTCTGTCTGTCCGTCTGTCCGTCTGTCTGTCCGTCTGTCTGTCTGTCTGTCACACATTCGTGTCCGCTCTATAACTTGAAAACCGTTGGAGCTATCGTCACCAAACTTAGTATAAATATAAATCAGCATTAGACGACGTGCAGTGCGCAAGAACTATAACTCTCGCATTTATACTTTTTGAATTATCTCCCTTGGAAGTTTGTTGGTATGTATATATGTATGGGCAAATCGTGTCCGGTCAATAACTTTCTTATTTTCAGATGGATTTTAAAATTACTTGGCAGAAATATTAACAACCATAAGACGATGTGTGGTGCGCATGAATCAGGTCGGTACCTCAAAGGTCAAGGTCATACTTAGAGGTCAAAGGTCAAAAAAGGGGCCTTTTTTTCGTATTTGGTCAATAACTTTCTTATTTTGAGATGAATTTTAAAATTACTTGGCAGAAATATTAACCACCATGAGACGATGTCTGGTGTGCATCAGGCAGGTCAGTACCTCGAAGGTCAAGGTCATACTTAGAGGTCAAAGGTAAAAAAAGGGGCCTTTTTTTCGTGTTTTGTCAATAACTTTCTTATTTTGAGATGGATTTTAAAATTACTTAGCAGAAATATTAACCACCATGAGACGATGTGTGGTGTGCATCAGGCAGGTCAGTACCTCGAAGGTCAAGGTCATACTTAGAGGTCAAAGGTCAAAAAAGGGGCCTTTTTTTCGTGTTTTGTCAATAACTTTCTTATTTTGAGATGGATTGTGAAATCACTTGGCAGAAATGTTAACCAATATAAGACGATGTGTTACGTGCATGACCCAGGTTGGTACCTCAAAGGTCAAGGTCATACTTAGAGGTCAAAGGTAAAAAAGGGGCCTTTTTTCCGGTTTTGTCAATAACTTGCTTATTTTTAGATAGAATTTGAAGTTACTTGGCAAAAATGTTAACTATCATGAGACGATGTGTTGCATGCATGATTCAGTTTGATACCTCAAGTGTCAAGGTCATACATTGAGGTCAAAAGTCAAAAAAGGGGCCATTTTTTTCGTGTTTGGTCAATAACTTTCTTATCTGTAGATGGATTTTGAAATTGCTTGAAAGAAATGTTAAACACCATGAGATGATGTGTTGCACCCATGACCCAGTTTGGTACCTGAAAGGTCAAGGTCATACATAGAGGTTAAAGGTCAAAAAGGGGCCTTTTTTGTGTTCTGTCAATAACTTTCTTATTTTTAGATGGATTTTGAAATTACTTGGCAGAAATGTTAACCACCATAAGACGATGTGTTGCGTGCATGACCCAAGTTGGTACCTCAAATGTCAAGGTCGTACTAAGAGGTCAAAGAACAAAAAGGGGCCTTTTTATGCCTCCAACTTTGAAAAAGTTGGAGGGGCATATTGGTTCTGGTTCGTTTGTCTGTTCGTCTGTCCGTTACGCTTTTGATGCATAGCATAACTAAAGAACCATGTATGCTAGGGTTTTGAAATTTTATATATGGATTCCTCATGGAAAATTAGCTGACACGTATTTTTTTTCTCGTCCGGATTATGCCCCCTTCAAGAGTTATTGCCCTTTGAATTTTTTTTAATAAAATCTTGTCAGCAAAATATCTCAAAAACTATTGGAGCTAGAGCCTTAAAAATTGGTGAATATATTGGTGGTGATGAGTAGATGAACTGATTAACTTTTGACAAAATTCCGAAAAATACTTTATGAGTTACGGCCCTTTGTCATTTTAGTAATTTGTGCCCATTGTAATGTATGCTAAAAGTGATGCATAGCATAACTTTAGAACCGTGTATGGTAGGGTTTTGAAATTTCATATATGGATTTCTCATGGAAAATTAGCTGACGCGTATTTTTTTTCTCGTCCGGATTATGCCCCTTTCAAGAGTTATTGCCCTTTGAAATTTTTTTAATAAAATCTTGTCAGCAAGATATCTCAAAAACTATTGGAGCTAGAGCCTTGAAAATTGGTGAGTATATTGGTGGTGATGAGTAGATGAACTGTTTAACTTTTGACAAAATTCTGAAAAATACTTTGTGAGTTATGGCCCTTTGTCATTTTGGTAATTTGTGCCCATTGTAATGTATGCTAAAAGTGATGCATAGCATAACTTTAGAACCGTGTATGCTAGGGTTTTGAAATTTCATATATGGATTCCTAATGGAAAATTAGCTGACTCGTATTTTTTTTCTCGTCCGGATTATGCCCCTTTCAAGAGTTATTGCCCTTTGAAATTTTTTCAATAAAATCTTGTCAGCAAAATTTCTCAAACACTATTGGAGCTAGAGCCTTGAAAGTTGTTGAGTATATTGATGGTGATGAGTATATGAACTGATTAACTTTTGACAAAATTCCGAAAAATACTTTATGAGTTATGGCCCTTTGTCATTTTGGTAATTTGTGCCCATTGTAATGAATGCTAAAAGGGATGCATAGCATAACTTTAGAACTGTGTATGCTATGGTTTTGAAATTTCATATATGCATTCCTAATGGAAAATAAGCTGACGCATATTTTTTTTCTCATCCGGATTATGCCCCTTTCAAGAGTTATTGCCCTTTGAAATTTTTTGAACATTTTTAAAGTTACTTTGCAGAAATGTTTATCTTCATTAGATGATGTGTTGCACACAAGACCCGGCTCAATACCTCCAATGTCAAGGTTATACTTAGAGGTCAAAAACGGGGGAGACATCTGTGTTTTTGTAGAAAAACAAGTTCTAGTATAACACTGTTTTGGTGACCACACTGTTTTGGTGACCAGCTGTATAGTAGATCAAATCATGAGCGCATAGCGTATGTGATTTATCTTCTTACAACTTCACGACAAGCTTTGATAAAGTACTCAACAAACGACGTTTGTTTGTTTGATTTGGAGTTTAACGTCCCCGTCAACACTGTAAAGGTCATTTTAGAGACGTTGCTTCCCATTTTCTGGGACTTTAACCCGACATTGAGATAAAATGACATCTCAAGCCCTGCCGCCCAATGACACCAACAGGGTTTATAAGCATGGACGGGCCGACTCGCACCGCATTGCCTGGGCAGGCTTAGATCTTCTTAGCGGTTTACCAGTACTCGTGCGCGGGTCGGTTTCAGCTCTGCGTGGAAGCATCATGCAGCCCATCTATTTCTTCAAGCCCCGATGGGCGGGGTGTAACAACAGTCGACGTACCATAGCTGACCTACTTCGATTCTAATAGTATAGTGTAGTAAAATATAGTATAGCCTAGTGAAGTGAAGTGGAGTGGAGTGGAGTATAGTGGTGTGGAAGTGGCAGTGGAAGTGGAAGTGGAGTGGAGTGGAAGTGGGAGTGGAGTGGAAGTGTGAAAGTGGAAGTGAACTGGAGTGGAGTGCAGTGGAAGTGTGGAACTGGAAGTGAAGTGAAGTGGAAGTGGGAGTGGAGTGGAGTGGTGTGGAAGTGGAGTGGAGTGGAGTCGAGTGGAGTGGAGTGGAGTGGAAATGGAGTGGTGTGGAGTAGAGTAGAGTAAGCAGTGGAGTGGAGTGGAGTAGAGTACACTATGCAGTAGAGTGGAGTGGAGTGGAATAGAGTAGAGTGCAGTACAGTACAGTATATGATGAAAGAAATTCAGAGAACAACTTCAAAATGTCCAAATATTTTTATTTACACAACGTTTCAGCCTGTAATGGCCTTCATCAGGTGTAATAAACAAGCAGACAGGAAATGACCTCGGCGACGATGACATCAACATAAAACACGTCATTTGGCGTAAAAAGCAAAATAAAGGATCTGTATAAGATACATATTGCTGATAGAAATGCAGTTGAAAAGCAAACATAAATGAAATTAGTAAAATCTTTGAAAGACTCATTACCCTCATCCTGCTGAATATTTTAATTAGCCACGCCCATTTCTGAATATCAGCCAATCAGCTGACATGATATAATGATTTCTTTCAAATTCACAAACTGAAAGACAAACAGTGTAGATCACGATTATATGGCTTCTTCCGAAGTCTTCTGATCTGGATCCACACTGTTTGCAAAGGTATGTGTTTTGTGAACAACAGGATAAGAGCTAAATTACCCTTATCCTGCTGAATATTTTAATTAGCTACTGCCATTTCAGAATATCAGCCAGTCAAGTAAGATAATAATGTTTTCTTTCAAATTCACAAACTGGATTACAAACAGTGTAGATCCTGATCAGATGACTCTTTCCGAAGTCATCTGATCTGGATCCACACTGCTTGCAAATGGAGGGGTTGTCGTGAAAAAGCAGGATAACTGAGTGAGAAACAGTGTAGATCCTGATCAGATGGCTTCTTTTGAAGCCATCTGATCTGGATCTACGCTGCTTGCAAAGACAGGGGTTGTCGTGAACAGCAGGATAAATGCTTAAACATCATTTTAGAATTTAACCCAAACGGAGACACAGTACCAAGTCGATATATCCAGGAAGTCTCTTTTATTAGTCTTTTCAAGTTGTAAGCCACTTTATCAATGGGCATGAATGAGAAATCCTGGATAGTATGTCCTGGCAAATTGAAATGCTCAGCAACTATTGTTGGTGTGTCAGGGAAATGCTTTTCATCATGTCCGTGAAATAACCCCCCCCCCCCCTAAACCCCACTTTATAACGAGAAAACTGGGGTTTACGGGGTAAACATTATTTTCCGTATTTCTGCTCCAAGACATAGGTTGTGGGTACTCGTTAGAACCGCCTCAATGAGGCGGTTCTAACGAGCACCCACAACCAATTTTGGAGTATAAATAAGACAAGAGCTGTCGCATGACAGCATAGCTCGCCTGTTTCGCGCCTTCAAGATATAAGGTAAAACTATTGAACCATGAAATATAGATCACACTCACCTACATATAGTTTAAGGACAATCATCAGGTCACATGGAACATATATTCCAGATATTACATTTCAGAATTAAATTGTGTCTGAATTATAAGGCTAATCATTGAACCTTGAAAATAGGTCACACTGACCTAGATATATTTCTATGTCAATCATCTGGTCACATGGAATTGAATATTCAGATATGAAGTTTCTCCATCCAATAGTATTCAAGATATAAGTCAAAGTCATTGAACCATGTTATATAGGTCAAACTGACCTAGATATATTTTGAGGTCAATCATCTGGTTGCATTGAAGTAATATCCCAGGTATAACATTTTGTTATCAAAATATTATTCAAGATAATAGGCAAAATCACTGAGCCATGAAATATAGGTCACACTGAACTAAATATATTTTGAGCTCAATCAGCAGGTCACATGGAACTAATAATCAAGGTATGACATGTCTTTATCAAATAGTATTCAAGATAATAGGCAATATCAGTGAACCATGAAATATAGGTCACACGGACCTAGATATATTTTGAGGTTAATCATGGGGTCACATGGAACAAATAATTCAGGTATGACATTTTTCCATCAAATAGTATTCAAGACAATAGGCAAAATCACTGAACCATGAAATATAGGTCACAGTGACTTAGATATATTTGGTGGTCAATTATCGGGTCACATGGATGTAATAGTGCAGGTATGACATTTCTACTTCGAATAGTATTCAAGATAATAGGCAAAGTCACTGAACCATGAAATATAGGTCACAGTGATCTAGATATATTTTGAGGTCAATCATGGGGTCACATGGCACTAATATCCAAGGTATGACATTTCTCCAACAAATAGTCTTCAAGATATAAGGCAAAATCACTGAACCATGAAATATAGGTCACAGTGACCCAGATATATTTTGAGGTCAATCATTGGGTCACATGGTACTAATATCGCAGGTATGACATTTCCCCAACAAAAAGTCTTCAAGATATAAGGCAAAATCACTGAACCATGAAATATAGGTCACAGTGACCTAGATATATTTTGAGGTCAATCATGGGGTCACATGGTACTAATATCCCAGGTATGACATTTCTCCAACAAATAGTCTTCAATATATAAGGCAAAATCACTGTGAAGTGTAGGTCACCATGACCTTCACCCTTTTGAACCAATGTCACATGGTTGGCTGATATATAACCAATTTTGTTTATAACTCGTTAGCATATTGGAAACATATATAACAAATTACAAAGGTGTCCTCCCCTAGCCCCACCCCTGGGCATGAACCCAGGGGTCTGTGTCTTTGAACATCAGAAGACCCTCCCAGGTACTTAAGTTGCAAATATGAGTGCTGTGTGATGAGTGACTGTTGAGATTAAAGCATTTGAAAAACTTTAACGCAGTGTGACGGGAACGCACACGCACACAAATGAGGTGACAACAATAGCTCTCCTTGTACTTCGTACAGGCGGGCTAAAAAATAGAACAGATTTTCATCAGAAATTAACCTTTTTTGAGATATGAAAAATGCACTATATCACACGGATGTGTTATCGTAATGTTATTTTATAATCTGCAGTGAAATCAATGCATACGAGTCTGAAACAAATAGAAATGATATTTTCACACTGTGAAAAATAACATGACCTTGTTATGTTCACAGTAGCAGCCCGGACTACTTTCTTCGCCAAAATTCATACGTTACCGATAAAATAATTCTGTAAAATACCTTGAAAAGCACTCTTTGAACTGTAAAAATGCTGCATTCACAATGGCGATCTGTTTATGTTTTGAAACCGACAGTTGTGACGTATAGCCAAGTCAAAAATTCTTCGCCAAAATTCATGTTACCGATAAATACCTTGAAAAGCACTCTTTGAACTGTAAAAGTGTTTTGCAACTGACAGTTGGTCTAAACATAGTTTTATTCATAATACATGTATAATTCAAACATACAAACATGTATAATACAAACATACAAACATGTATAATACAAACATACAATATACAAATGTGCATTGCAATCAACAGAATATGAAGGGATCCAGAAAGAAGTGAATCGACTTATATAAATCTGTTTCCCGAGAAATGTATAAATCCATTGCAATCAATCGGTGAGAACATATGTAAAATTGACATGTTGTTAAACCAGTTGTGTAGTTCTGACAATATAATGAAATGTGGAAGTTAAACTATAACACAGAGAATAAGAATAATAAATCTATGAAATTCTGATTATGTTAAGACAGAAAGAAAGGCAAAAGTAAACATGAAAGGGAAGGCAACAGTAAACATGAAAGGGAAGACAAACTAACCATTTATTTTGTGTGTGTGTGTGTGCGTGCGTGCGTGCGTGCGTGCGTGCGTGCGTGCGTGCGTGTTTATGTGTGTGTTTTCTTCTCATTTTTTCGCAGTAATGATAACATTTCTTTGCCATTTTTTCTAGTATTCCAATTAATTCATAAAAGTGCAATTTCACGTTGACCTGATACAGCTCATTTGTCCTGAGATAGCATATCTTTATCAGGTCAAGGTGTTACAATGCAATAAATATAGGGGGCAATGGATAAAAATACATGCAACTGCCATTCAGAGAATTATTCTATTTTTATCGTTTTGTCGTCCGAGTGGTCTGTAAAAGAAAGCTTGTTGTTAAACATTCAAAGAGTTGTGCGTTCGAATCCGGCCACCGGTATCGAGGTGTGTCCTTGGGCAAGACACGTAATGACACTGCCCCACTCCACCCAGGTGTAAATGGGTAGCAGTGGTGTAAAAGCCACTGCCTCTCTCTCAAGCGCGCGTGAAAACACCCGGAATGAGTGTTCGAGAGCGATTCAATAAGCTTGAAGCTTTCATCGCAATCGAACTAAAATAAATTAGTATAAACTAAACATTCACTCGGCTCATGTGCTGGGAAGTAAGCAAACAGTGTAGACCCAGATCAGTCGTCACAGAAAGTTGTTTGCTAACAGTGCAGTAATTTAAGGAGAACGGGTACACCTTCAGGGGAGGCAACTCCTGCAATAGCATTTTTGTCTCCCATGTCAATAGGGGTCAACTCTTAAAGGAAAGAATTTGCTCCTGGGGAGCAAATTCTTTCCTTTAAGAGTGGACCCCTTTTGAGTGGGCTATGGCCTATAGAGTCCCGAAAGTTGTCTCCCTTTGAAAAATAGCGGAAAAATCTGCCAGGTGTTCCCATTCCCCTTAAAGGTTAAACAAATCAGACTAAGTCCCGTTCAAAACTGTTTTCCAAACCTACACTCAGAGAGTAAGACAATCTACCCAACAATGCTGTCAGCGCTTTGATTCTCTGTTTCCTGAATAATATTTTTTTCTATTATTTCACGCGTCGTTTTTTTTCCGCTGTCGTATTTGATTGCCGAAGCAGGCTTAGTTTGGCCGCTCAAAGCTTAAAGGCTTCCGCGAAGTCTGATCAGCGTCCTCGCTGTACGCGACATGATTGCCTCTTGGCCGAGAATGTCTTTATAGAGACTATATTAAACGAATGAATACGCAGACAGATTTAAATTGAGTCTTCGCTTAGTGCGCATGATCGAAGACCCTTTTTCATTTGTTGCGGCTTAACTAATACTATCGCCTGGAAACGTATTTAGCGGTAAAATCAGGTAATCATTCCCTAGCATGACAACGCAGTCGGATCATGCGTGTTGAGACATTTGAGCTATAGCTTATTCCTGTCACCTCGATGCTTGTCGGAAAATGTGTTTCTTTCCATCCTGTTGCATAATGACATCTTTCTAAAGGTTTGTTTGCATGAGTTTTGTTTCTGTTAACGTAATTAAATGTACAGTGAAATTCCGCTATTAAGACCACCTAAAATAAGGACTTACTCTTCTATCAAAATATTATTTTGAAGGGTACACTAAATGTTTCTTTGTGTTTTATGCCTACAATGTCCTCTGGTCAGGGACCACCTTTGGGACTGTTCAAAAGTGGTCATTAAGACCACTTTTGAACAGTGCCAAAGGTGGTCTTAACATAGGAGTTTTACTGTTCTTATAAACACACATTATGGAAATACACTTATTCAAATATTATTGAAAAATTACTACCAAAAATGAAAATTTTCGGATAAAATTTCTCAAATTTTTTCGTACTTCTGCTCAAAAAAAGCAAATACATTTTAGCATTACTACGCTAGATAGCGAAAATGTGGTTTAAGATTATACAAATTCAATATTTTACCGTTAATTTGAATATAATTTTATATATATTTCATCAAATTAAGATTGGTCAATTTTAGAATAAAAATAGGACCGTATGTCTAATGCACTTCAATAGCAAATTAGCAAAAATACGCGACAGTATCTGATTTTAAACTACAGTAATTAAAACATTCATTATGCAATGAAACATGTGACTGAAAATTTAAGTAGAAAAATGATTTTTCTTTCCTCCAATGTTAAATTCGAGAAAATCAAATAAAAACAAATTGGGTCATTTTGAGGTTGTTTTAATTTTTTCGGGATTTTCGCAGCTGGAAAAACTGCCAGTACAGGTAAGGTCCCTTGATTTGACATGAGGCATGATGATTCCAATTGCCCGTTTGCATACGAATATTTTCTTTGCATGTAGACAGACTACCACCAATGAGCTGTATTCCTTATATTTCAATGTAATTCTCTTGTTTTTAACATGTTTGTAAGCCTGAGACTTGAAATAAATTTGGTTGGAAATATTAATTCAATTATATCAAAAGCCTTTTCTCTAAGATTTGTGAACGTCATTCCAATTTAGTTCCAAAATTAAATCTTACAGCAACAAGGCCTATCGGAACCCGAATTTTATGGTGACTTAGTATTTAAATTCAGAAAGAAAAGGCTTGCAATTATTTCAGACCCAATTTCGTAAAATCATTCTTCGACATAAAACGATTGGGTACAACATAAATTTATGTTATACGACAGATTGCATGCATGATAGTCAACCCGGTCACGGCTGGTAACTTTGCGTCCCTCTTTAATTGCCCGCCGGCGGGCCAGGCCTTAGATTCTATGACGGCTCCAGCGCAGGTGCCGTTAGGAAAACATGTCCATGTGAAATTATGGCCTCCAACATGGTGTCAGAAAAGACATATATTAGGTGAAAATTTTGACAGCTTTCTTATTTTTGCTCAGAAACATAGATTATGGGTACTCGTTAGAACCGCCTCACTGAGGCGGTTCTAACAAGCACCCACAATTTATGTTTCTGAGCAAAAATAAGGCAGATAATGTATACCCCCGTAAACCCCACTGTTCTCTATATAAAGTGGGGTTTAGAGGGGTCTTTGTTTCACGGACTTGTTATCGTGGTGTTACTTAAATTTTAGGTAATGTCGGTTGGTACGTGATGTTCTATCTGGCCGCGCCCACCGGAGTCTAACTGTGGTTTTTTTTTTTTTGCTCAAGCATTTCAGTTATTTCATGCTGTCGAGTCATCATCATTGTTTCATCTCTGTTGTCGTTTGATTTTTATGTTCTCGGAGATGTAGCACTGTTGAGTTAGAAAGTCTTCGTGTGGACTGAACAAATTATTTGTCTAAACCACGACAGAACCAAGGCTGAGAATTGTGGGCAAGTAAAATCGATTTAGCCCCCCCCCCACACACACACACACACCCCAAAAAAAACACACACACACATACACACACACACCAGTGGAATATTTGTTACTGACCGTTCCAAGGTCAATCCAAGGCGGTTCTGTGTGTGTGTGTATGTGTGTGTGTGTGTGTGTGTGTGTGTGTGTGTGTGTGTGTGTGTGTGTGTGTGTGTGTGTGTGTGTGTGAATTCGGGTTCAATCAATTCAACGTCGCTTTCAACAATTTTTCAGTCATATCACGACGGTGTCTGGTTGCGACAGGGAGCTCAATGCTCACGTTTATAGTGCTGCCTCACTGAAGTATCATGTCCCAGACACATTACATGATACAACACCCAGTCACATTATCCTGACACTGGATCGACCAGTCCTAGTTCTACCCCGTAAATCTGAGTGCCAAGCGAGGGGCAGCTAGTACCATTTTTAACGACTTTGGTATGTCGCGGCCTGGGATCGAACCCGAGACCTCCCGTTCCCCGGAGCGGACACTCTACCAACTGAGCTATCGGGGCCGGTCCAAGGCGGTTCTTCTGTCGTGTTATTGTTTTAGTTCGTCTTTGCATCTTTGCATGTATGTATTGCTTGTATCTTTTTATTTGGAAAATAATTTGTGGGAAATTAACTGTCTTTTTGGCTTTCCGCTTCTGGGGCCAGTTGTTCAAAAACTAACGACGTCGTTAGTTAACGTATCGTCAAAACTTTGATCATTTAATATGGCAAATACGCTGAAATTTTTGCTGAAAAAATGTGAGCAGCTTTTGCGGATGCAAAAGCTGCTCACATTTTTCCGCAAAAATACAAAAATTTTCGATGTTTTACTTGCTAGAAGAGTTAACAATATGACCACTAACGAGCTCGTTAAGCTAACGATGCTTTGAACAACTGGCCCCTGATGTTTTCATGGTTTAGTTACATGTATTTAGGGGATAACTGTATTCAAAATTGTCATTTGTGGAGGTAAATCGGTGGTTTTACGGTCGGGAATTTCGTTTTGCGGCGACGCGTCAGCAAGAATATATTTTTCTGAATTTATATAGTAAGTCAACATAAACGTCGGGTTCCGATAGACCTTGTTGCAGAAGAGATTTAAGTCCAACATTGAATTTTAAAGTTAAATCGGTATGACGTCTATAAAATATTGAAAAGGCTTTGCGTAGTTTATGATACCGATAGCCCCGATTAAGAAGTTTAGCAGTTAACAATTTATTATGAGCGTTGAAGTCAGTTACATGTCTAGACACTCTGGCAAATCGTATTAATTGCGAATATCGCCCCCCCCCCACGCCCAACTGGGCTTGGAGCAATAGATTGGGCTGCATGGTGCTTCCACGCAGAGCTGAAACTAACCACACGAGTAAGTACTGGTAAACTGCATAGAAGGACTAAAATTGCCCAGGCAAAGTGGTGTGAGCCAGACTTATAGATGCCTATAAGCCTTTTGGTTTCAGTGGGTGGCAGGGCTTGAGATGTCATTTCATCTCAGTGTCGGGTACAGGTCCCAGAAAATTGGAAGCAGCGTCTCCAAAAGGACCTAAACAGTGTTGAAGGGGACGTTAAAACTCAATTCAAACAAACAAATATTTAACTGCGAATTCTAACACTGGTCGCCTATATAGCCAGTGGTTAAATCCAGTGATATAGTGAGTGACAAATCACTAGGCGAAAAAGCGTGACGCGAACAGCCGCCGTTTTATGACGTTTTGCGACGCCGTCGATAGTTTCCATGAGGTAAGACGGACTGTAACGTCTTTTTCACGCATTAAGTACGGTATGAAAAACATGTACTTACACGTGTTACAGTCAAACATGTTGGCGGAATGTTTAGTGAATATGAAGGAAACAACATCGAAATAGATCACCTCTGTTGCGATACAAGTTGAGTAATATATCACAGTTTGTTGGTCAGCTGTAATTAGATAAATCACTCGCGCTCAGCGCTCGTGATTTGATCTACCATACAACTGACCCCCCCCCCCCCCCACCCCAAACAGTGAATTATTTCTCAACAAATCGCTGCTAGACCATATCTATTTCTTAAATATTAACGCCATAGTATGCCACACGAGGAACATCACAATCATAAAAAGGAAACTTTACAATTTAAAAATCAAAATCATCGCGTTTGTCATAAATTTTGCAGGAAACAAACCCATCTACAATAGATAGATGTAAATCCAAAACGGGGCCTCGGTATCAGAAGAATTTGCTTTATTTAACTGAATGTTTGGGCCGTGTGGTGGTGGTGGTGGGGGGGGGGGGGTGGTTGTAAATTTGACTGATCAAACCATCGAAATAGGTATAGTCAATATTAAATAAACCATGCAAATATCTAGAAGTCGAGCTGAAGGCTTCAATGATTTCAGATTGGGTTTCAATGAAAAGGGACACCATGAAGCCTCGGCTTTCATATCAAGACATGAACAGGTCAGCCACAAGGGGTGCGCAATTCATACCAATCGGAGTACCCACAATTTGTGTAAATAAATTTGTACCAAATCGTATGTAAATATTGTCAAGTAGAAAGGTGAGAGCTTCACACTCTTTCTGAGATGACCATAAAGTATAATTTTATGCTTTTCAGAAGTGAAAAAAGCATTCCTTACATTACATGCAAGATAGAGGAAATCTTCCGTATGAAATGTCCATTCAATTAAATCATTCAGTTTTTCTTTTATAAGATTTTGAGGAAGTGCAGTGTAAAGAATGGAACAATCATAAGTAGACAGACCTGAAGCACGAAATGTATGTCTCACCTCAGGGATTGCGTAGGCCTATATATGATAATTCGGGGCACATAATGGAATTTTATTATATACCCAGAAATTGTCCCGTTTACTTTGTACAGTAGTTAACGGTTAATATTTTTTTTCCATATTACCCGTAGTCAAGTTCATATTGCACGTAGATAAGCAGTCTCGTTCACAATAGAACTACTTTCAAATTTGTCCATTTCGGTTATAAAAATCGGAAGCCATCTTGTCTAGCGTACGGACTGCAAGAACGTAAAACAAAACGAATATAGACTGTGACAAAGTGCATATATAAAGCGCAATTTATGCTAGAAAATTTGACCTACCTGCAATCTGTTTATATATGAAATCAGGAATATTTTGAAAGAAATAAACTGTG